>JAJPUD010004910.1:121130-155900 GCA_023553655.1 Myrmecobius fasciatus | reverse complement strand
CCCCCTCGGCGCGGCCCCGCCCCCGCCCGAGCCGCCGGCACCAGGCTGCAGTCTCACTTCCTCATCCGGGGCTCGCCGCCGGGAGGACAGAGGGCGGGGCGAGGCGCCGGGTCGCGGCCCCGCCTCTGTTTCCCGCCAAGCCGGCCATTGGCGGAGGCTGAGCATGCGCGGTGGGGGTGCCCCTCCCCCGGACCTGTACCACTACCCCTGACTTCTCATCCTTCTTTCTCCCTCCTCCCCATCCTCCTGACCCAGTCCTGGGCTCTGGGCGCGGGGACCTTTGTCGTAGTGGTGGTCGTGGTAATAGTGTTGAGTCATTTCAGTTGGGTCCGACCCTCCGTGACCCCGTTGGGATTTTCTTGGCAAAGATACTGGGACGGTGGGACATTTCCTTCTCGGGGCTCATTTTACACATGAGGAAACTGAGGCAGACAGGGTGGACAAACGACTTGAGCTGGTTAAGTGTATGAGGCCACATTTGAATTCAGGGCTTCCTGACTTTAGGCCATGGCTTTCTACGCTTTACAATGCTATGGCTGCCTTCGCCTCAGTTTCCTCAACTGGAAAATGGGGGTAACAAGACTACCCAGGCTGGTAGGGGTCTGAGGTCCTCCTGACTCCAGGCCACCTAGGTTCACTCATCGTGAACGTTGAGACTACAGACCGACTTCTGGCCAGGGACAGAGGGAACCTCAGAAGGAATCGATCCACCTCCTATCTTGGAAGTCTCATCTTAGGAGCAATTTTTTAAAAAGGAACAGAAGAGGGGTGCCCCCTCCTGCGGGTGCCCAACAAGGCAGATGCCAATCGCTGCAAAGAAGAAAAGGAGCTGAAACACTCACGAGTTCACAGAAGATTGGAGAAAAGAGTCTGAACTGAAACTGGGCGAGCTCAAGGGCCTGTGCCCAGATTCACAAGTCTGGGCAAGAGGCAAGAAAAAGAAGAGGTTCCTGCAAGCAAGAGGCCATTTGGTCTTCAGAAAGAATCGAGGGGAGGCCAGATAAAGACAGAGATGGGAAGAGGACCATTGACTCCAGAGGGCCTGGGCTGGGGAGGGCAGTACTGAATATCAAGATGTGCCCTTTATGAGGAAGTACAAGAATCACAAGGGGAAATCCCAGCAGAGCATCTGGCCAAAGATAGAGGCCTGCCGGGCGTGAGAAACAAGTGATTTTTGTCATCAGACTAGACTTACACACCACCAGGCAGAAAGAAAGAAGAAATGAGAAATTTGGTAGACAGGTTGCAAACATGGGGATGAGGCATGATGAAGGACTGATGGAAGACTTCAATTTATCCAAACATCTCCTGGTGTTCTCTGTCTCTTTCTTTGTGTCTGTCTCTATTTCTCAGTATCTCTCTACCTCTCTGTCTCTTATCTCTCTTTTGTCTCTCTCTTCAAATATGTCTCTCTCAATATCTCTTTGTGTCTCTCTACCAAAAGCAGATGTATTTTTTTTATTAAAGCATTTTATTTTCAAAGCATATGTATGGATAATTTTTCAACATTGACCCTTGCAAAACCTTGTTTTCCAAATTTTCCCTTCCTTCCCCCCACCTCCTCCCCTAGATGGCAAGTAATCCAACATATGTTTTACCTGTTAAAATATATGTTAAATCCAATATATGTAAACATTTATACAATTCTCTTGCTGCACAAGAAATATCAGATCAGAAAGGAAAGAAAATGAAAGAAAACAAAATGCAAATGAACAACAACAAAAAGAGTAAAAATGCTATGTTGTGGTCCACACTCAGTCCCCACGATCCTCTCTGGTGTAAATGGCTCTCTTTATCACAAGATCATTGGAATTGGCCCGAATCATCTCATTGTTGAAGAGAGCCTTGTCCATCAGAATTGATCATCATATAGTCTTGTTGCTGTGTATAATGATCTGGTTCTGCTCATTTCACTCAGCATCAGTTCCTGTACTTACAGGAACTGGCCTCTCTGAAATCCTGCTGGTCTTTTCGTTCTTTTTTTTTTTTCTTCTTTAATTAATTAAATGATTGTTTCTTATAGAACAACAATATTCCATGACATTCATATACTATAACTTATTCAACCATTCTCCAATTGATGGGCATCCACTTGGTTTCCAGTTTCTTGCCACTACACAAAGGACTGCCACCAACATTTTGGCACATGTGGGTCCCTTTCCCTCCTTTAAGATCGCTTGGATATAGGCCCCATAGAAACCCCAGCAGATGGATTTTAACAGTGGTTCTTGGTTCAAAAGGTGTAAGAGTTTTGAATGTGATTGTCACTAATAGGGAGGAGCTGGATGGGATGGAAATGAGAGGAAAATTGAAGATAAGGGCTTATTCCATCCTAGGGCTTTTGTGAGCAGAGGAAATCCAAGCACAGTCTCACATTCTCCTTAGATTTTAGGAGAGCAGATTTCAGAAGTTTCAAAAGGAGAATAGATAGGATCCCATGGATGAAATTTCTCTTGAAGAAATCATTTATGGGATTGAATGAATGAAGCATTTATTAAGTGCCTACTACTGGCAATACAAATAGAAATGTAAGAGTCTCTTCTCTCCAGGAACTCACATTCTAATGGGAGAAACAGGAAGACCCGAGTTCAAATCCAGCCTCAGATAATTACTAGCTAGGCAATCACTCAACTCATTTGTAAAATAAGGATAATAATAGCACTTCTGTAGAGAGCTTACAATAAGCAGATCTCCTAAAAAGCTATGTAACAGTTAACATACTCTTTGTGCAGCTGTGGACTGATGTGCAGAGGGCTCTTCCACAACCAAGGTCGAGAAGAGGATGGGTTGACCTATTAGATCAAACAAGTGCCACTAGCACAAAGATGTAGTAAATCTGGAAGTTACCTATGTGAACATGTGAACGTCAGGAAACCATGTTTGATATAAATTCAATCTAACTTTGGTGTTAAGTGCATGGAACGGGAACAAGGCATCACAAACCAGACAATTTATGATTATGCTGTGGTATAGATTGTTATTGCTAGTTACTTTTTAATATTAATGTCTACAATGCGACAATGGAATATATAATATGTAACTTAGAAACTGGTAACTTATGTAACTTATGTAACTGGTGTGATTGCAACACTGACATAAAGAGAAAACTAAAATATATAAACCCTGGCTCTCAGATCAATAAACAAACTTCGAAATTCATTAAAGGAAATCTCCACCTCTGCCTTCCTCTCGATGAGGCCCTTGAGCTGGTCCCCTAAAGTCAAGGGACTGAACATTGAAGCAGAAAAACATTGAGGAGACCAAGGTACCCCGAATCATTCAAGACTGAATCAACAAGAGGTAAGATGGACAACAGGATAGCATAAAATTAACAGGCACAGTGGTTATTGGAGGCAGAAGAGGAGTTGTAGTTTTATTTAAAGTCTTGGGCTAATTTTACCTTCACTTTGTTTAGTTTAGCAAAATGGGACAATCTCAATCAGGAGAAAAACAGACAGGTATATTTAAAAGTGCTTTAAAAAAGGTAGTAAATAATACATTGTTGGTCGAACTGTGAACGGATCCAACCATTCTGGAGAGCAATTTGGAGCTATGTTCAAAAAGTTGTCAAACTGTGCATACCCTTTGACCCAGCAGTCTTTCTACTGGGCCTATATCCCAAAGAGATCTTAGAGGAGGGAAAGGGACCCACCTGTGCAAGAATGTTTGTGGCAGCCCTTTTTGTAGTGGCTAGAAACTGGAAACTGAAGGGATGTCCATCAATTGGAGAATGGCTGAATAAATGATGGTATATGAATGTTATGGAATATTATTGCTCTGTAAGAAACAACCAGCAGGACGATTTCAGAGAGGCCTGGAGGGACTTGCATGAACTGATGCTGAGTGAAACGAGCAGAACCAGATCATCATACACAGCAACAACAGTATTACATGATGATCAATTCTAATGGACATGGCTCTCTGCAACAAAGAATTGTCTCAAACCAGTTCCAATTGTTCACTGAAGAAAACCATATACACCCAGAGAGAGGGAAATGAAATATGGACCACAACGTAACATTTTCATGATCTCTATTGACATTTGCTTGCATTGTGTCGCCTTTCTCTGATTCTTTTTTTTTTTTCTTGTAGATAGGATTTTTCTTGCATAACTTCTCAAGCATTTCAACATTATTAACATGTAGTGGACTTCCTGCCATCTAGGGGAGGGGAGGGGACTGGGGGTAAAATTTGTAATGGAAAGCTTTGTAAAGATCAATGTTGGGGAACTACCCATACATATGTTATACAAATAAAAAGCTTTAATAAAAAAATTTTTAAAAAGGTAGTAAAAGATAGAGGATTGCTTATAATTACTGATCAATTAAAAATTGTGTAGAAAATGCTTTCTACCTCAGGGAACTCTTGATTTGAAAAAATGGGAAATAATAGGAAAACAGATGAGACTCATCTGGAATTTTTGATTCTTTTCTTTTTTTTTTTTTTTTTTTTTTTTGCTGAGGCAATTGGGGTTAAGTGACTTGCTCAGAATCACACAGCTAGGAAGGGTTAGGTGTCTGAGGCCAGATTTGAACTCAGGTCCTCCTGTCTTCAGGGCTGATGCTCTATCCACTGTGCCATCTAGCTGCCCCTTCTTTGGGTTCCCCCGACCCAAATCTGAAAGCAGGCACCACACTAGAACTTCTGGTGGCTTTGGATGTAAGTCTTTCCCTTGAAAGAGAGAAAAATCCAAAGAGACCTCAGGGTAGTAAAAGGGAGTTTCCCCCTCCCCTTTTCTTCTTTCTGAAATTAGTAATGAAGCATCAAAATATAAAAGAAAGAAAATTGAGAGACACTCCCAGGATTACTTGAGCATGTTAGGTTTAAATCTGTACGTAAGAGCTGAAAATAGATCCCTGTGTGTGTCTCTATGAGTATGTCTGTTTTGCGTTCTGTGTCAAAAGTTTAGCAAGACTTCTCTGTCACAAGACAGAAGAATTCAGCCTCTGTATTGCTGACTAGAAAAAAATATCAGGCTGAATTGTTAAAATTGGAATTCATTCAGAGTAGTAATTCTTTCAGAATGGCTCAGAGTGTTTTGGTCTTTGAAAATTGGGGAGCTAACTTTGGGCTCGTCAAGATTAGGATAGTATAAGGAGAGAGAATCTTTTTCTCTCCCTCTACCTCTGGCTGACTGCATCATCTTTGCATGAGAGGGGGAGAAAAAAGGAAAACTATGTTTAATATAGTGAAATAGTGAAGAAATTGAAGCATATAGAAATAAGAACATCGATTGAAAGGAATTAGAGACTTTGGGAACTTTTGAGAAAACAGAAGAGCAGTGTGCTATCACTTTAAAAACTGGAAGCAAGGAACCTGAACCTTGTTATCAGAACTCAGGCTTGTGGAATCATACCAGGAAGAATCTCAAGGTAAAAACCCATATGAAGCAAGAATTGTCACTTAACTGTTTCCTGGCTTACTAAAGAGAAGAGGCTTGATGCAATGAAATAATCATTGTGAAAAGTTTAGCATGCCTCCTCCAGGGAAGCCCCCCATAAATATTATTAGTATTATTAGTATTATTATGTCCACTGATTAAATCATCAGTTCTTGTTATTGAACAATTTGAAAACGCCAAGGACTTTGGGGACAAGTGTTTTCTGTACTGAGTCTTTCGTAGCTGTGACTGCAACCCCTGCAGGAGCAATTCTGGGCTATATTTCCCCAGGAGTGACTTCCCAGGATGATGGCCAAAGGTACCAGGGGCTCAGTCTCCTGGACGGTTTCTATCAGGGTATTTGGGGAGATGGTGATCAAAGGAGTCGGGTTTGACCTGTCTGGCAAAAACTGCCTCCTGTCTGTCCCTCCAGGTACCTTGATATTTCAAGTTGAAGGCTTGGCTGCACTGTGATTGTCAGTCGGTGGAGATGGCTGGCTCCTTCTCCACAGGAAATGCTTCCCCAGATGATGGGAAGATATGATGAGATGTTATGGAAGAAAACCAACAATGAAATTCTGGAGACACAAATGGAAATTTCTTCCAAAGAGAAGGAAAACTAAAATTTATATGAAGAGACAAATCTAAATACACCAATTCAGATTCTTAAAATATGTTTATAAATATATAGACATACACGTATGTTTATACACACACAAGATGGAAATAAGGACCGGTAATAAGGGATAAGATCCACTAGGTGGCACCATAATGGATGGAGCACTAGACCTGGAATCAGGAAGACTCATCTTGCTGAATTCAAACCTGACTCAAAACACTTACTAGCAGTGTAATTCTAGACAAATCACTTAATCCTGTTTGCCTCTGTTTCTTCATCTGTAAAATGAGCTGGAGAAGGAAATGGCAAACCATTTGTGTGAGCATCTTTGCTAAGAAAACCCCCCAAAAGGTCATGTAGAATCAGATACAATTGAAAAATGACTACATGATTTAATTAAAAAAAAAAAAAACAAACAAACAGTATAAATGCCTGGTTACAATGAAAAGTGTCAATACAATTTTGATCATGTAGAATTGAAAAGGCTTTATACAAACAAATTTTGAGTTGAAATTAGAAGGGAAACAAGTAATTGGGGTGAGAGGGAAATTCTTTGTGGCAAATTTCTCGGATAAAAGTCTCATTTCTAAGATATATAAGGAAGTAATTCAAATTTATGTGAGTAAGAGGAACCATGCCCCAGTAGAGACAGAGAGTTAAGACATGAACATGCAGTTTAAAAAGTACAAAAGATAAGCTATCAATAACCATAAGAAAAAAAAATCTTCTAACTCCCTAATAATTGGAGAAATGCAAATTAAAGCAACTCTAAGGTTCTATCATACCAGATGGGTAAAGAGGACATAACAGATGTCAGAGGAACTTCAAGAAAATAATCAAACTAGTTCATTGTTGGTGGAACTATGGATTTGTCTAGCCATTCTGGAAAGCAATTAGAAATTATGCCCTCAATGTTACTGAATTGTGGCATACCATTTGACCCAACTATATCAATACAGAGTCTATGACCTCGAGAGTCTATGACCTCAAGAATGCAAAAGAAAAGGATGTGTGTGCAAAAAATTATTTATAGCAGTTCTTTTCACAGTAGATTTTAAAAAACCTTGAAAACTCAGGGAGTATGCATCTATTGGAAAAATAGCAAAAGAAATTCAGGTAAATGAATATAATAGAATATTGTTATGCCTAAAGAAATGAGGATATTGGAGAGCTCGCCATGATCTGAAGCAGAGTAAAGTGAACAGTATTAAGGGAACAGTTTATAAATATACAAAAACATTATAGAGAAAAACAACTTAGAAAGACTTTAGAACTCTGACTAATGCTAGGATAAATCCTAAGTCAGGAGGTCTGAATATAAATCTGCCAAAATCTACCTCCTGCCAAAGAGGTCATGGACTTAAAATCCAGAATTATGCATGCATATTTGGTCATGACCAATATAAGGATTTGTTTTGCTGAACTATGCATCCTTGTGAGGGTTTTGATTTTTTTAATTGTTTAATGGCCTTGGGGCAGTAGTAGGAAGAAATTTTTGTGTTTTTATATCACAAGGCTAATCGATGTAGCGGCAGCTAGATGGTACAGTGGATAGAGCATTGGACCTAGAGTCAGATAGACACATCTTCCTGAGTTTGAATCTGGCCTCAGACACTTAGTGGCTGGGTGACCTTGAGCAAGTCACTTAACCCAATTTGTCTCAGTTTCTTTATCTGTAAAATGATGTGGAGAAGGAAATGGTAAATTGCTCCAGTATCTTTGCCAAGAAAACCCTAAATGGGATCTCAGAATTGGACATGACTGAAAAGTCACTTGAGATAAAATATGCTGAGTACTTTAAAAAAAAAAAATGAACGCATTACCAACAAAACAGATACATAAATACGTGGATAGAGACTTGGAAGAAGCAACTGATATTTTGTTATGATTTTTTTTTTTTTTAAGAAGAGTATCGGGATGACTTGTTATATGTAATAATTGTATTGGCCAGTTATGGGGTTGGACAAAATGATGTCATAGAAACATAGAATTTGGGAGCTGGAACTCTGCAGTATCTAGACCAACCCAGCCAAGAATGGAATCCCAGGATGCATCATGAATGTTCTTCCGGGTTCTATTTGAATTTCTTCAAGCAGTAGGAAACCACAACCTCCCACAGTGGCCCATTTCATCTTGGGACTTTAGAGGTCCTGTCCAACTCTAAGGTTCTATGACAAATATTCTGTGCTATGTCCATATAATATGGAGATTGACCAGTAAAGGCCTAGTCCTTGAAGTCCACATAAACCAACTTTGCCTTCTGCCAATTTAACACATGAAATCGCTTCAGTTTGTTCTGGTCATGAAGACCCAGGGGCTTGTACTGTGTAATGAGTCTTCTAATTAGCTGAAGAGCAATAATTAAGTTTACATATAAAGGACATTCCTCCTATGTGTGTGTGTGTGTGTGTGTGTGTGTGTGTGTGTGTGTATAAGTATGCTTTTCTTCCCTGATACTGAGTGGGGGAAGAACTGATGTAAGCCACTAGACAGAGGAAAGAGCACTTCTCCCCACCCTCACCCTATCTATGTGACCCATGGGTGTCCCTCAGTGCATGATACCAGTTTCTTTAGTGTTTGTTCTTTTTTTTTAATTTTAATTTAATTGCATCTGAGGATGAAATTGATTGAGTTATAACCTTGTGAGCTTTGAAATATCAGAAGAGAAATCAGAATTTTCTTCAGCAATCAGAGTTGGTGGGAACCAAAGCTGAAGCCAATGAAAACCCACCTAGCTGAGCAAAGCAGTGACTTGTGGGATCCTTAGATTCCATATGTTCCCCACTTGCATACTACAAAATTTTTTATTTCAAGTTTGAGCTCATTCTCTCTAGAGATCTTTGTGGGCCGCAATGTGAATCAGAAGCAATGATTTAGACCATGATAATCTAAGCTCCATCCCACTCTCCGCAGTGACCTTATTATACAACACGTTGAGAATGTTCTGTCCTTGCTATATTCTCTGAGTAAATATCTCTTTCTGAGAGTCAACTGAGATCAACTGGTTGATTGATGCTAGGGCAATATACCAGATGGAGATTCACCAGTAGAAATATTAAATTCCCAAACCTCTTAGAGTAACCCCTCAAACACTTAAGTGAGAGTTGGGAAAGTAAACTCAGAAGTGGTATAACAAATAAGTAAAACTTTCCAAAAATAGGGTAAAGAAAACTAAAGTTTAGGATGGGGAGCTAAGGATGACCAAATGGGCTGATTTTTCTTAAAATTATATTGGGGGGGGAAAAAACTAGGACAAAAGAAGATATGTAGCCATTGCTTAGTGTGAATGGTGGGAGGGAGAGTGAGGAACAAATGACAGCACAAAGACAAAGTATTTTTGTTATGCTTTTCTCCACTAAGGAGAGTGATCATTGTATGGAAGAAAACAGAAATGGTTATCAAGCTGCTGATACCCAACATAAGTAATAAGAGGAAAAGATCTCCTTGATGAATTCAAATCACTCAGACCAGACAAACTACACCTTTAGATGTTGAAAAAAATGGGCAAAATTTGGAATGATGTGCTTAAAGTTACTAAACCAGCAAAACTAGGCATCTGCCTTAAAGCAATCAAAGAAAGAAGGGAAAGATCCTTATGTACAAAGATATCACAGTGTCACTTTTTGTTGTAGCAAAGAAATCAAAGGCATGCTCATTTCCAACATTGAATTAAAGATATACTATGGTGATATAAGAATTTGTGAAACAGCAACAAGACTATATGATGATCAATTCTGATGGACGTAGTTCTCTTCAACAATGAGATGTTTCAAACCAGTTCCAGTTATTCAGTGATGAAGAGAGCCATCTACATCCAGGAAAAGGCCTGTGGGATCTGAGTGTGAACCACAACATAGCATTTTCATTTACACTCTCTATTGATGCTTGCTTGCATTATGTTTTCCTTCTCAGCTCTTTGTTTTTGTTTTTGTTTTTTTTTTTTTTTCCTGTGCAGCAAGATAACTACATAAATATATATACACATATTTGATCTGTCAAGTATTTTAACATAATTAACATGTATTAGACTTTCTGCCATCTGGGAGAGGGGGTGGAGGGTAGGAAAGAAAAATTTGTAACAAAGCTTTGCAAGGGTCAATGTTGAAAAATTACCTATGCATATGTTTTGCAAATAAAAAGATTTAATAAAAATAAAATAAAAGAATTAAAAAAAAAAAGAATTTGTGAAAGGAATGGATTGAAAGAAACCTCAGAAGACTTGTATGAATTGACACAAGAGTGAAGTGAGCAGAAGCAGAACCATGTATACAATGACCAGGACACTGTAAAGAAGAGACAACTCTACTCCACATTACAGAATCCACAATGAAGTATGCTACTTCTACTCCCTCACACAAGAGTGATGGGTTAAATGAAACCTATATTTTCAGACATTGGTGATAATATAGATTTGTTTTGCTTCCTTGTGCTTAATGGTTATAAGAGATGGTTTTTGAATTTTTTGATTGGGAGAAAATTGAATGAGAAGAAAAAATGAGTTATAGAGTTACAGAGATATATAAAGAAAAGAACATTGTCAAGGAAGAATTTAAAAGAATACATGGCAAAGAGCAGAAAATTCAGTAAGCTATAGACAAGGAAGATAGCTTTGAAACTAACTTGAAAACCAATTATATTAAAGAAGGAAATAAGGGGGGAACTAGTTGAGGCAGTGAACAGAGCATCAGCCCTGAAGTCAAAGTTCAAATATGACCTGAGACATTTAGCTGTGTGACCTTGAACAAGTCACTTAATCCCAACTGCCTCAGCAAAAAAAAAAAAGAAAAAGAAGATTATAGCTGGGGTTTCTGATTTCATGGGAAATCTTTTCCCCCTTCTCTTCATTGTGTATGTAAATGTTCATGTTTGTGTTTCAAACAAAAAGCAAAAGAACTTGAATAGAACTTTGTGGTTCAGAAAAACAAAAACCAAAATCTTTCAATAGAACTTGTGATTGCTGAGCCAGTGACAGGGATATTTGAAAGAGCATGGAAAATGGGAGAGGTATTGTAGGACAGAAAAAAGAAACCCCAAACATCAGCTTTCCTGGGGCTCCTTTTCTCCCTCTATAGAACTATGGGGCAGGACTAAATGACAGTGCCTCAGAGGCCCTCTGGTCCAATGTGCTTCCTTTACAGATGAGGAAATTGATGACTACAGGGATTGAGCAATTTGCTAGAATCAGACAGCTGAGGGCAGAGTCAGGAAGGACTCTCTGAACCCTTCTACTCCTATCTCCTTGTTTTCAGGAGAAACTTCAAGTACAAAAGGGGGAAGGGACAGGTTCAAAAATCACTCAGGTAACTTCAGCTGGGTGGCTCCATAGTGTACAGAGCCCTGGGTCTAGAATCTAGAAGACTCTTCCTGATCAATCTGACCTCAAACACTTCACTGTTTGCCTCAGTTTCCTCATCTGTAAAATGAGCTGAGAGAAGGAAATGGCCAACGCTCTAGTATATCTGCCATGAAAAGCCCAACTGGGATCACAGACTCGGACATGACTGAACAGCAATATTTCTTGATTTGAAATCCTGAACTTTTCCCAATGTACTATACTGCCTGCTTCTAGAACTCTTAAGATCTAGGTCTCTTCCAGACTAAATAATAGTCTATGACTTGAGAAGTAACTGAGACAAAAGTCCTATTAGAGAAAAGAGGCAGTAGAACTCCTCCCAAAGCTGGGCACCAGAGCAAGCAGCATCTGCGCTGCTTCTGAAAGAGAATGAAGGGTTTCCTAAGAAGAAAGACCTTTCCAGGCTTTTTGGAGACTGCAGAAAGACACAGACAAAGGGCAGGATGAGATGCAGGAGAAGATGCAGGTATGAGCGGGCACGGAACCCAGCTCTGCCCTGCTTGAAGGGAACCTGGAATAGGAGCAGCAAGGCTTTGACATCAATGGCACGGGACAGGTGGAAAGGCCCTTAGAAGGCAGAAATGGATGATTTCTTTGGGGGAGGTCTCCCTCTGACGGAGCTCATGCTCCTTTCACTCTGCAAACAATTCTGTGGATTTCTATGGCCAGAAGAACTTGTCCCTGGTAGTTGGCCCTCTGCTGAGGAGCCCATCTGCTCTCAGGCAGACAACGACTGATTGATGTGGCTCTTTCCACTCAACTGCCAGTTCCTTGAGGACAGGGAGAGTTTGGCACAGTTCCTGACTCTTTGCAGATAACTTAATCAGTGTTTGCTTATATAACAGACCTAAGGGGATTGCTTCAGATGGCCTCTGCCCAGAGGAGGGGTCGGAAGAATCTGCTGCACCCAGAATTAAGATGAAGTTTAATGGAAGTGCTTTCATAAACAGCCTCTCATGGGTCCTGGTCTGCTAACCATATGGTAAGGAAGAACCTTTCAGATGACCTAGCTATCGAGAACCGAGAGCTTCCAAAAGGATTAGGGACCAGAGACTTGGACATTTATTCCTTTTCTCTTCAATCTTCCACTCTTATTCTTACTTCTTTGGTAACATTGCCCAGTGAGACACAGTAGGCTTCAGTTTTTGCCACAGAGACGGCAGGCTTGATTCTTTGTCTTTCTGGTTTTGATCTCCAGTTTTAAATAGAGAAGTTGGATGAGGGGCTCAAGGAGACTTTGACTTTGGGAATTTCAAAAGATCAAAAGACCAAGTCATTCAAATCCGGGATCAACTTTTACAGCCAGCTCAACATTTATGGCCCAAGGAGTCAGGAGTGACCTTTGGGACTCAAACTGAACAACAATAACAACTGAGCTGGAAACTCATCTGGCAGTCATGAATTTGATGGGATCAATGCTAGGTAGAAAGTGTGGAACACTAAGTCCACTTTCTTCTCCAGAGACCAAGCTGGGATGGGGTTGTTGGGGTAAATGTTTGGATTTTCTTTCTGTTATATCTTCAAAGCAAATATCCTTTTCTAGAGATTCACTGATAGAAAATAGAACTGGGGTATCAATAATTGGGATCTAGAAGAGGGAAAAATAGTCAGTAGGGTCAAAACCAATGGTAGGAGGAAAGAAATATCCCTGAACCTTTGAGGACCTCTCCCTAATCCCTTAAGGATCCTGTGGAGCCTGCCTGGCTTTGGAAAAGTTAGGAAGAGCATACTCAATCCATTTACTGGATGCAGAATGCTTGGCACATAGAAAGTTCTTTTTTTTAATTAAAACTTTTTATTTTCAAAATATATGCATGGAAAACTTTTCAACAGTAACCCTTGCAAAAACTTGTGTTCCAAATTTTCCCCTCCTTCCCCCACCCCCTCCCCTAGATGGCAAGTAATCCAATATATGTTAAACATGGTAAAATATACGTTAAATCCAATATTTGTATACATATTTATACAATTATCTTGCTACTCGAGAAAAATCAGATCAAAAAGGAAAAAAATGAGAAAGAAAATAAAATGCAAGCAAACAACAACAAAAAGATTGAAAATGCTATATTGTGATCCACACTCATTTCCCATAGTCCTTTATTTGGGTGTATTTGGCTCTCATCACAAGATCATTGGAACTGGTCTGAATCATCTTATTGTTGGAAAGAGCCACCTCCATCAGAATTGATCTTCATATAATATTGATGTTGATGTGTACAATAATCTGGTTCTGCTCATTTCACTTAGCATCAGGTCATGTAAGTCTCTCTGGGCCTCTCTGAAATCATCCTGCTGGTCGTTTCTTTCTTTCTCTTCTTTAATTAATTAAATGATTGTTTCTTATAGAACAATATTCCATAATATTCATCTACCATAACTTATTCAGCCAGTCTCCAACCAATGAGCAGCCATTCTGTTTCCAGTTTCTTGCCACTACAAAAAGGGCTGCCACAAACATTTTTGCACATGTGGGTCCCTTTCCCTCCTTTATGATCTCTTTGGGATATAAGCACAATAGAAACACTTCTGGGTCAAAGGGGATGCACAGTTTGACAGCCCTTTGGGCATATTTCTAAATTGCTCTCCAAAATCTATCTCCAGGATAGATCCATTCACAATCCCATCAACAATGTATCAGTGTCCCAGTTTTCCCACATCCCCTCCAACATTCATCAGTAGCTTTTTCTGTCATCTTAGCCAATCTGACAGGTGTGTAGTGGTACCTCAGAGTTGTCTTAATTTGCATTTCTGATAGAAAGCTCTTAATACAGTCAACAAGCATTTATTAAGTGCCTACTATGTACCAGACACTCTGCTAAGCATCAAGTACAGTGGCAAAAAAAGTCTTGATTTTTGAGCAGCTCACTGTCTAATGAGGGAGACAAATGACAAACAAAAGAGCTAAAATCAGATGAAATCTTCTAGATCCCAATTATTGATACCCCAGTTCTATTTTCTGTCAATTAATCTCCAGAAAAGGATATTTGCTTTGAAGATATAACAGAAAGAAAATCCAGACATTTACCCCAACAAACCCATCCTATCTTTGGTCTCTGGAGAGGAGAGTGGATTTAATCTTCCAACCCTTTCTACCTACAAATAATCTTGAGAGGAAGGCAGCAGCACGAAGGGCAATCAGCAAAAACTTGCTCTAGAAGGTGGCATTTTGACTAGGATTTGAAGGAAACCAGGAACCAGAGATGAGGAACAAGAGGATTCCTGGCAGAGGCAAAGCAGAGAAAATGCCAAGGTTTGAGGAGAGTCTTGTGGTAGGCAGATCTACCAGCTAGTGGGGTGACTGAGATCTCAGAGAATGGCCATTACCTATCTCAGTAAAATGAGGCAACAAGGGGTGGGGGGGGAGAAAGGGAGCTGGGGAGAGGTTTAAAGAAGCATGATCAGTTTTGAAAACTAGTGGCTGGTGGGATAGTGATTGGATTAGGGAGGTGTGGTTGACTCCCTTTTGTTTTTGGATTTAACAGGGCTGGAACTGGTGGGTGCTTTAGGAATTGTTATTATGTCATTGAAAGCATGGGTGGGAATGGAACCCATAGATTATCCCACCCACCTAAGAGGAACTTTTGTAGGAACACTTTTGGGAGAGTCAAATAAACCAAATCCCCTTAAGGGAGCCATTTGTTTGCCCTGTGGCACATTTTGTATCTTGTAAGAAGGCAATGAGTGGAATGGATTCAAATCCTGCCTTGGACTTTACTTATTAACTGTGACCCATCACTTCATCTCTCCAAGCCTGGTTTTTTCCCCATTAATGGAGAGGATGGGACTTCCCTGCCTCCCAGGGCCCTTCCAGCTCCAGAGCTACAATTCTATGAGCTGTGGTGGCTATGAGAACATATTGAAAATTTGATTCAATTTGTCCCTACAAGAAAACAAAAAAGTATTTAATCTCTAGAGGAAAAGTCGTGACCTTTCTGAATTGTACTTGAGCTTGTAAGTTCCAAGTCATCAAAATTGTTTATTAGAATAATTCCTGTCCTAGAGCTGGTGTTTGTAAGGCCCGTTTTCAATCTTGGGCCTTGGAACAGCCCTGAGAGAAGTAGATAGACCGGGCAGGGCCAGCTATCTCAGTCCTACAGAGACCCAAAGCTGGACTTTGAGAAGGAAAGAAACTAGCTGGAGGCCTGGAGGCTAGGAAGGAGAGAGGCAGCCGGTGAGCTTCCAGTCTGGCCTTGGGGAAGGTCCTAAGAACCTCAGGTCTTGGAATTCTGCTTGGATCAATATTGAGTTCAGGATGTCAAAGATGAAGGCCAGACCCTCCTCCCCTTTAGTCCCTTATAATTCTTCTGTTTCTTCAAGGCTTGGTTAAGAGCTGGCTCCCACAGGAACCTCTCCTTTCTCCCATCTTCCTACCCCAAGGGGTTGATGGGCTCTCCCTCTTCAAATTATCTTGTGTAGATTTATCCATAAGCTGGCTAATGGATACTGACTGTGTGACCTTGCATTTGGGCCATTAGGAAAGTTGCAGAGAAGGTGCCAACCTGCATTCATGAAGGGAGTTTCCTCACCTGGGAATTCTCTGTTTCTATAAAACCACAGGGCCAGTCTTCATACTTCATTATAGCCATATCTCTGTCTGTGTGTCTGTCTGCTGTGACCTGGCTGGAGATGCTGCAGAGAAGATGGGGAAAGAGCCCTGGGATAAGTCAGAGGAGAGCTGGAGAAGGCAGGGTCAGAAAAGCCAACAAACATTTATGAAGAACCTACTATATGCCCGCACTTTGCTGAGCACTGGAGAGAGAGCATCCAGAAAAGGTGAGGGAGAAGGAGAAAGGAGACAGCATTTATGAAGCTCCTACTATGTGCCAGGCACTTTGCTGAGCACTGGAGAGAGAGCATCCAGGAAAGGTGAGGGAGAAGGAGAAAGGAGACAGCATTTATGAAGCTCCTACTATGTGCCAGGCACTTTGCTGAGCACTGGAGAGAGAGCATCCAGGAAAGGTGAGGGAGAAGGAAGAAGGAGACAGCCTTTATGAAGCACCTACTATGTGCCAGGCACTGGTTGGTCAGAGTACAACAGCTGGAGAAGCAGAAACCGGGTGAAGTGAAGTGAATTGGCCGGAGTGGCAAGGGAAGGAGAGGGCGGGGTTGCGCTGAGAACCGCCGGGAGCTTCGGGGGGAGGGCGCCCAACTCCGGGAACAGCCGGGGGCGGGGCTGCATAGAGCCGGAGGGCGGTGCGGCGGAACTCGGAAGAACCCGCGTGGTTGGCGCGGGGCAGAGCGAGTGCGCGTGCGCGGCCAGTCCGCCAGCTGCGGGTCCCGGATGGGGAAGTGCGGGCGACCATAGAGAAGCAGCGACGGCGGCGGCGGCGGCGGCGAGAGCGGCCCGGCCCTCCCTCGCTCCCTCCCTCGCTCGGCTCAGGTAGTAGCTGCAGCCGCGGTAGCGGCGGCTCCGGGATAGGGGAGGGGCCGGGCGGGTGACGGCGGCGGCGGAATGGGGACAAACGCCGTGAACAGCGCGGGCCTGGGGAGGTGCCCGGCCATGTCGCGATAGGCGCCACCGTATCGCGACAGACGGGGAGGGACCTTCCCGCGCGCGCCCTATTTTGGTGCGTGTTCGGCCGTTTGCTCTCGGCCATGTCCCGACAGAGGCCACTTATGTCGCGATAGACCCCGTTCTCTCTCTCTCCCCTCTTCCCCATTCGAGCGGCCTTTCTGGGATCTGGAGTGGAGCGGGTTTGGGAAAGGCCGCCCGGACCCTGGCCTTGGAGCTAGCCGGGGGGCAGGGAGGGGAGCATTTCAGCGCCCCTCCCCTTTAGTGTTGCCCTCTGCTCCCCAGGTGGAGAGGGAGCTTCCCATCCCCATCTTTGGGCCGTCTCCCAGAGACTTCCTCACTCACACCCAGAGCCCCCAACTTCCATTCCGAGCCCCCAACCCTCCTCGTCCCCTCCCCCCAGTTGGTGAGGGCTAAGTTCCCCCACCACCGTGGAGAGGAGAGCTGCTTCATGCCCTCTCCTGGCACCTTCCTAAATCCCCATAGTGAGGAATGCACCCCCCCCTTCTAAATCCCACAGAGAGCTTTCCTCTCCCTGCCACTGAGCCCCTTTGTGGACCCCCAAGTGGGGAGAGAGAACCCTTCCCACGTCCCCTCACCCGAAGTTCCCCAGGTGGAAGGAGCTTGCTCATCTGCCCTCCCTCAGACCCTCACCTCCCACAAAGAGAAAAGCCCCCCCCCCCAGCTTCCCCATCTGTATTCTTGATCTCCCCCCAAATCCCAAGCAAGGAAAGCCCCCTCCTCTCCACTTAGATGGAGCACTCCAGCTCTTCCCAAAGTTCAGTTCTCCCCATCCTCTAAAGTCGATAGAGCCCCTTCCCCTAACTTCCCTGTGGTATAAAGTATTCCATCTGGGATGGAAAAATCCCGGTCCCCCGGCCCCCACTTCTCCCTTCCCAACCTCTCTTGTAACTGTTCCCAGCCCCCAATCCAGGGCCGGGGGAGTTCTGTCTTACTGGGCGAGGGGAAGGCTGCATTTTCTCTCCCCCCACCCCCCCCCCCCCCCCCCCGGAAGTGCCCTGAACCTTCATTCTGAGAGGCCACCGGCCCAAAGAGACAGGATCTCAGCAGGCTCCCCTTAAGAGGAAGGAACTGCCTCCTTTTCTCCCCCTGTAGAGACCTCAGCCTTTCTTGTCCTTCCCTCCCTGGATGGCTGGGGAAAGAAACTGTTCCTCTCAATCTTTGTGGAAAAAAAGAGAAGCTACCTTCTTTCCCTTCGGCCATACTCTGATCGAGAGGAGATGAATCCATCCTCGTTTTCCATTGACTTTTCACTGGGAGGAGAGCTGGATTTGGGGGTAGGGGTGACCTTGGGCAGATCCCACTTTTGGCCTGTTACCTCTTGAGTAAAGTGAGGGCATTGGTCTAGATGATCCCTTGCGGCTCAAGTGCAGGATCTTGTGATTCTTTGAATTGAAAGGGCCCCAATTTTTTAGCCAGTCAAGAAAAAAGATTTTCCTAATGGAAAGGGAGAGGGACCCCACTGGCCTGTCTCCTTATGGAACACAAAACCTCCCCTTTATCTGCTCCAGGAAAGATGGAACTGTCTCCATGGGGGAAGCTGAAACAAAGCTACCTCCCACCATGTTCCCACTGTGTCCCTACGAGTCCAGTTGCATCCCTTGCACACCACTACCCTTCCACCTCTGCATTTTCATTCTTTTAGCTCCCTTGCTTCCTGGGGTGAAACAGCGAGAGGGAGCTGGCCCCTCTTGTTTGGAGATTTCTGGAATATCTCTTGTTGAGAACTTGGCCCTTGTGTCCCCAGCTCCCCTCACTTGAAGTATTTCTTCCCTGAGCTGAAAAGGGCTCTTCTCCCAGTTCTGTTGGAAGCTTTGGGAAATAAAGTCCCTTTATGGGAGGGGAGATTGTGAATTTCTGAGGACATCTAAACTCTTTGAGCTGGTGGCTCAAACTGAGCACGACAGCCAGTGTTCATTGTAGATAACTTTTCAGAAAAAAATGTGAAATGAATGAGATCAGGCCTTTAAAAGACAAGCAACCTGAGAATTATTACTCGGTATTGTGTTTTGTGTTGCTTTTTGTCCCCAACTCCATGTTGTGATGGTTTGCAGGAGGTTCTCAAGCACTGATTTTTTTTTTAAATGGGTTCCATACTTAAAGACATGCAATAAAAGCAGATGACGTCTTGGTTTTCCAAGCTTTTAATAGTAACCATCAAAGGGGCTGTTTGTGTTTAAGTAGTCATTATTGATTCTTTTTTTACTTCCTCCTACAAATTTACTATCCATGGACTTGTTTTGTGGAAATTAACATGGGTACATTTTTTGATATCCGTAGAAGGTTTCTTACCCTTCCATTCTTGACCCAGCTGAGTGGATTTGGGTTCTTAGTTTACTTAGTATGCTTTTGCATACCTGGAGATTGTAGTTCAGGCTTTGTCCTGTCCTTCTCCCCTAGTAGGAAAGACTTGCATTTAGAATTTAGGGCCCTTGGATTCTAATCTGATACCCCCCTTCCCCCAACTGGCAGCAGGAAGTGAAAATCTACATTGACTTGAGGAGCTCCTGACTGATCCCTATGCCTGTACTCTTGATCCCATTCTAGAACACCTCCATCTACACAACATAATGAAGCAGACTATTTTCACCTAAAAATTGGGAAAGAATCTTGGGGATCATGGCAGAGTCATTGGGAAGGAACTGGCTTGGAAAACTGCCCTGGAAGGCCCTGAATTTAAGAATACCTTGTCCTTCAAAGAGCCCATTGTTGATTCTTTTAACTGTAAGGCAAAGAAAAGAGAAAGTAGGATGGGATGTTTTATTTCAAAGTAAATTGATAATATCTATCTCTAATTTTCATTTAAAATTAGAATTTGCATAGCTAAGATAAGTTATAATAAATTTATAAAAATGGCCTCAACCTAATCCTTCTAGGATTTACTACAGAATTCCTGAAACTACAATCTTTCCTTCCAGGGAGGTTCTTTGTGAGGATCTCCTGGTGTGGATCCTTCTATTGGGTTTGCAGGTCAGTACCCTTACTTGGGGCACTGCAAGACTTGTGATTTGCCCAGAATTCCCTTTAATACTACAACAGCATTATGCATCAGAAGTCCTAGTTGAACCCACACTTCCATAAGTTGAGCTCACTGTCTCTGGCACATTTAAAATGCACTCAGCTTTTTGGGAAGGAATCCATTTTAGCTAAGTGTTTGGACTACTAAGGGGCGGGGGGAAGAAAGGGGAGGAGAGAGAGGAAAAAGGACACGGAAAGGGAAAAGCAGGGGAAACAGTTTATTGATAGCTGGTCAGAAAAAAAAACTAGTAAAATTACAAATTTTTCCCTAGATCCGTCCTTTTAACTTGGGGTCTGTGAACTCGGTCTTTTAAATATTTCAGTGTAATTGATTTTCTTCATAATTCTATGATTTTGTGCTTTAAAAAAAACATTCTGAGGAGTCCTAAATATAAAAAAAAATTTACAAACTCCTGATCCACATTTTCATTCACAAAGTTACTTTAAACAGGTTGGTGATGAGTCAGGATTCCAAGTGAAATTCGATTTCTCCTTTTCACCTCATTTCCTGCTTTGGACCAAAGAGCCAGGCTCAGGCTGGCAGTCTACCTGCATTTAGAATTAGAGTCGGGAGGTTGCTTTACCAGCCCTAACCCTAGTTCTTCAAGCACCTGGCTAAAATGGAGTCCTCCCCCAGAGAGCTCCCATTCTCATTCAACCCTTTCTTATGGAAAGACCTTGTTCTGAAGACTTTCTATGCCCAAGATTCCCCCTGTGGAACTGAAATTGAATGGAAGGACAGTTAATTTGCTGATTGTTTTTCATTGTTATCTTTTAGCTTGTTCACTGTTAACAGTAGCTATGGGAGGATATGAATTCTTGCCAATATTTTAGGGAACAAAGAAGCACATACTTGTAAAATGGCTTATATGAGGCAACATTCTTGGCTTGCTAGCTCATCAGAGCTCATCAACATTTATTATAGTTTCTAAAGCTAGCATCTGTAAAATGGGGTAAATGCTGTCCTGCCAACTTCATGAGGTAGTGCTCTTCTTTACACATCTTCTTGAGCAAGGGTGAGCCAGCCACCAGTCCACTGCTTGCTTGTCGGATCTGATCTTTGGGCTCTCGGGTGCTGACCTCTGATCCTAGAGCGCTATGTAAATCCAAGCTTTTCATATTAAGCTCTACTCTGAAGACCATGAAAAGTACTTGCTTCTCATGGTCTTGTAAGTAAGCTCTGCCAGGTCTGTCTGAGACAGAAGGGCTTGGAGCTCAGCAAGGACCCTGGATCTGTCATCCAGAGACTGGAGCCTCATTGCCATCACCAGAACCTTGGCTCCAAGGGAGTGATTTATTAATAAAATCCCAATGACTCTTGTTATGATCAAATAAAAGTGGAGGGAGCCCCAGGGCAGGGAATGACCAATCTTTGAAGGGTCCTTTCACATCTGAGGAAACAAAGATGGTGACTTTTCCCAGACCACATCTATTGGCTGACAACTGGGAAGGTTGCAAAGTTTAGACAGAACATGATCCGTGCTTATCCTCCTGGAGTGTATTGTCTACTAGACTGCACGGATAACTGTCAGTGAGATTAAATTTGTAAAAGCGGTTGGCATGGTGTTTGGTATGTAGTGGGTGTTCAATAAATGCTTATTCCCTTGCATAATACAAGATAATGCTAGATGAAGGACCTTAAGAGAAGGGCAGATGGAATACTATGCTAGGTTAGGGGGAGAGATTGAGAGGATATTGGCTCTAGTTAACTGCTAATGGCAAATTATTTTATGTACTTTAGCTTATTTGAGCCTTTTGGCAACAACTTAGAGGGGCACCACAGAGATTCACCCCATTTTGCAGAAAAGCCTGAGGCTGAGGGAGGTTCCAATAACAGGGCTTATGGGGTTTCTGACTCTTAAGGGTTCTAAGAAGCTGCTTGTCCCCTTCCTCTTGGTTGCAGCTGAAAGAAAGGTGCTTGTAGCTTCTCCAGAACTTTTCCTGTAACAGTGGCGTGGTCAAAATAGAAGCCGAGGCCTCGGCAGACCTTGTCTCTGGCAACAACAGCCTCCTGGGGGCTTATAATTCATTGAGTCATGCAGCTGGTGTTTATTAAATGCCCGTTTTGGGCCCAGCCTCTCACCTCTTGAGGTGCTGTGAATCCCACAGACTAGGATATGTTCCTGCTGTTGGGAGCCCCAGTCAGTGAGGGTAGCTGGCTTCATACATAGTGTTTGCTGGGTGATCAGGGAGAGTCACAGTGGAATGGCCTTCACATGAGGCTTTATTAAGGAATAAGTAGAAAGTAAATAGGAAAAATGGGAGAGGGCCAACGGATTGGAAGCATCGGCTTTCGGCTCTCATTGATCTTGGAGCATTTTGTACTCCTTAATGTGCTAGTTTAAAGATGCATTACCTTTGTGGACTTGCCTTGTCGCTCCTGCAAAGTAGGCTTTTTGTTTAGATGTGTATTTATATAGGTTATTGTTTTTATTGTTTGGTTATTTCAATCACGTCTGACTCTCACCCTATTTGGGTTTTCTTGACAGACATTGGAGCAGTTTGCCATGCCATGTCCTTCAGATCATTTTATAGATTGGGAAACTGAGGCAAACAGGTCAAATGACTTGCCCAAGATCATCCAGCTAGTAAGTGTCCGAGGCTGGATTTGAACTCAGGAATGTGAGTTTTCCTGACTCCAGGTATGGCCCTCACTATCCACCAAGTCACCTAGCTGCTCATAAAGTATACATACATAGGTATAAGATAACGGGGAGTGGGAAGTAGCGCACTGTCATCTGAGGGGGATGGAAAAGCTTCCTGTAGAAAACAGTGCCTGAGCATCATTAACCTTGGAAGAGAAAGATGATTCCTAGAGGAGGAGAGAAAGCATTGCAGGCAAAGTGTCTGCCAGTGCCTGGGCAGAGACAGCTAGAGGGGCGTGGTTAGGAGAGTGACCACAAGGGCTTTCATCTGATAACATGAGTGGAAAAGGGTCGTGGCTCTGAGGAGTACGGCTTGGCCATGGTTCCTGTGGGGTGGCCATTCAGGATCCCAAGCCAGGTTTTTGAGAGGAGACTTTGATTTTATTCTCAAAAATAGGGGGCTGGTGCACAGGAGGGGCCCTGTAACTTTTCCTTGGACTGCATTTGGTTGAATTGGAGATATTATAATAATAGACTAGTGGAAAGGGAACAAACAAATGGGATTTCACAGGGACTAGAAAGTATACAAGGATAGCTTGGAAGCCACTAGTCATAGAAGTAGAAAGGACATCAGAGGTCATGCCATCCATAACCTTCCCGCTTTCTCCCTTACCTTCATCTCCTCATTAGTAAGATGAGGGTGGGTGGGACTAGGCCATCTCTAAAACCCCTTCCAGCCTTGACTTCCTCTGTTCTCAGCTCTGACATTCCATGTTCTCAATCTGACATCTCTTGTTCTAAGGACCCTCCTTTTTCTGATATTCCACGTTCTAAATCTCTAGCAGTTCTGATATCCCTTGTTCTCAGGCCCTTCTCAATTCTGAAAGTCCATTGGGTAAATAAATACTCTCAAATTCTGGCTTGGCCAATCACATCCCTTACATTGGACAGTCCAGACAAAGAAATTATTTTCCATAAATCATTTTCTTGGCATTTTTATGTAATCACTAGGTTTCCTTAAGCTATCCACACCAAAAGGCATTTATGGAACATGACATGGTTAATAGTGCCAGTCTTAGAGACAGGAGTTCCCGGTTTGAGGCTGGCCTCTGATATTAGCTGTGTGACTTTGGGTATCATTTAAATTCATTGAGTCTCTGTTTATTTTATATTACATTCCCATCTGGTACTCTTGAGGATGTTGAGGAGGAAGTCTTGTGTAAAACTTTTTAAGTGTTTTAGAAATATGAGTTAGAAAGTCTGCGTTTATATACTGTTGAGTGAATTCATTGTGGCTTCTGAGAGTTTATTGATTGATTATGAATAGGAAGAGAATGCAGAAACAGGGAATAAACTCTGACCAAATAACAATAATACATAGACAAAAGTGTGAAAGTCAATTAACTCATCAGAGCCCTAGTTCCCTCACAGTGAAATGGAGGTGGGGGGGGGGGAGGTTGGGTGAGGTGATTTTAAATCCATCTGGAAAATTCTGATTCTGAAGCCCATTTACTAGTGTCGCAGACCAGGCAGACTCATCTTGTTGGGCAGCCACCCTGGCTGTAAAGACTTAAGTTTCAAGACTCAGATGAAAATCTGAGTGACCGGGTGAAAATGCCTGGGGATGACATCATAAAGGATACGTCTCAGGGGCTCTTTCGGGGTGGGAAGAAGGGACCAAAGAGATGGCTGCTATTTCAGGCGTTAAAGGAACAATAGAATTTTCTGGTATCATTGGGTCGTAAAGTGTGCTCCATTTCAGCCAATTTTCCAGGTAACTGAAACTGATTCCTTTATGTGCCCAAACTATTTTTATCTTACCTATTTTTAAAAGAAAATGTAAAAAAAAGGCTTCATACCCTTCTCAACCCCAGGCTTAATGTCAGAAAAAACCTTGGCAGCCATCACAGCAGGCCCACAGTGGAATGGGTTGCCTGGGGCAGGGGGCTCCTCCCCACACTGCCAAGACTGTGAATCTGGAGCACTGAAGGATTCTTGGTTTGGCCTGGGCTGCACTTGCTACCCTCTAATTTTCCCTTCCAATTTTGAGTCTGTGGTTACACGATTGAACAGGGCCCTTTTTTAGCCGCCATAATGGTTAGCCTTATGAACATGGATTTAAATTGGCTTGGGAGTCGCTCAAGGACTTGCCTTTTCATCCAGGAACCTGGGGTCTGTGCCCGCCAGCTATGCAGTCAGTCCATCAGCACGGGTTTCTTTATGTTTTCCGCTGCTTCTTCTGATATTCTTTGTCATAGGACTTGCCTGCTTCCAGCAGGGTTACAGCATTTAACCCTGAAGTTTATGATTAATCTTGTTAGGATTGTTTATCATCACAGCTTAATGTTTAGTTGTAATAACCAAAGTGGTCGAAGCCCAGTGTGTTCTGATTTTAGGCCCGGCGAGTGCCCACTGCACGCCAGAAGGAGGTTCTGGCTACACTCCAGGTGCTGGGTTGCTGGAAACCTGACCTGGATGAAGAGTTTCACCATATAAGGGTTAAAGCTTAGAGGCAGGAAGGGAGCGATCAGATGAAGGAACTTGGTAGTAAATGAGCAGAAAGGAGAGATAGACACAGAGACAGAGAAAGATCCCAGATGTGGACCTAGAGGGCCTTTCATGAGCCTCCTTGGTTTATACAGATGGAAATGGAGGCCCAGGATGAAACCAGGTAGAAAGGAAGTGAGACTGGAGACAGGAGCCATGGCCAGGATTTAGGGCCCTGTGGAGTGAAGGCCTTCAAACAGCATCCCTTTTATGCTTCTGGCTCCTCTTGGGAGTTACTCCAGGAATTGGGGGGAGGGATGCTGTGGCCTAGCACAGTGCATTGCCCTGGAGGGTAGATAAGGCTTTGGGACAATGGAGCACTGGGGAGAAGAGGAGGAAGTCCTTGACTCGTGAGTACAAACCACAGCTCTTTACTTTCCTTTCCAGTCCCCTTCTCCCTCACCCTATAAGTTAGACATCCATTTTTGGCTCTCTCCATAGTTGGAGGCCTCTTTGTCCTGGCTTACTGCCACCCCTGCTCAGGGAAGGACCCTGAAGGGCTTCACAGAGTTGAGAAGAGATCATGCAATTTAACAACAAAGGATAAAGTTAAACAGGATCATAGGTTTAGAGTCAATCCTGGAAGATCTTGCAGCCTCCTCTATTTTATTTATTTTTAATTGTACTTTCTTTTTTATTATTACTTATTTTTCTTTTTATAGCTTTTTTACTTAAATAAAAATAAAGAGAAAGGAAAACAAAGCATATTGCCATGTTCCTAGCCAAACATCAGGGATGGTTCAAAATATATAACAATGTTGCCAGTTCAAGAAAGTATATAAAATAGTAGCAGAAATTATATTCATGAGTATCTGGCTTTTCTTTTATTTCCTTTAGGTTATTCTTTTGTTCTCTGAGTACTTTTACTTTTTTTCCTCTTTTCACCCTCCCACTTCCCCCCAAGCAGGCTAAGCAAGGATATATTTGTGTGTATATGTGTGTGGAGAGATAGATAGATATAGATATAGATATATACATATATGTACAGATACCCCTCCCCCTCTACCCCCAACATATTTTTCTTATCCCTGCTAACTCTACTTTAATTCTGTTCCTTAACTTGCCTCACTATTACTTAACCTCCCCCCACTCATGGATCTCCCTCCTTTGTTTTCTTCCCCTACCCTTTGCTTCCCCTCCATCCGTGCCTCCCCCATTATTTCTTTATAGATTTTGGAGAGTGCTGTACTCTTCATGGTATATATGTAATGTTGCTAATTTAACCCATTCCCAAGGTGACTAGCTTTTCAGAATTACCAGCCCTCCTCCCCTCTAGTACCTCTGTGTCTATTCCTCTTGTCTCATTTATATAACATAATTACTCTTTTTACCTTAACTCTGTCCCAGTCTTTGTTTTGAGCTACCCAATTACTGAAGTCAATCTTAAACATAGGATATACACTTCCATGTAAAAAAACAATTTGTCTGTGGTAAGTTCCTTGAAATTGATCTTTGGCATTGGGTTTTATATGTTAAATTTTCTATTAGGTTTGGATTTCGTTGATAGAAAGTCCTGAAAATCTGCAAATTCATTATATGTTGGGTTTTTTCATTTAGTATCCAGGATAATTTTGCTGGACATGGTATTTTTGGCCACAGGTCTAGTTGTTTTGATTGCTAGTATATATGATTCTGGATCCTGTGGTCTTTTATTGATAGATCCTGTATAATTTTTGAAATTTGGCAATAATATTCCTATGTGTTTTCCACAAAGGATCTCTTTGAGGTGGTGATAGGTGGATTTTTTCTATTTCTACTTTCCCCTGGTGGTCTATCACTCCAGGACAATTTTCTTGTTATTTTTCTTGCATTATTGTGTTAAGGTTCTTTTTTGGTTACAGCTTTCAGATAGTCCAATGATTCTTATATCCACTTTTCTTGATGTTTTCCTTATGATTCACATTCTGTTCTACTTTTTCATTCTTTATAACCTGTTTTGTTATTTCTTAGTCTCTTATAGCTTCACTGGCTTCCCCTTATCCATTTCTAATTGTCAAAGAGTTATTTTTGTCTTTAAGACTTTCTATCTCTTTCTAGTTGGTTAACTTTTTTTCATGATCTTATTTTTCTTGGATGGCATTTATTTATTTTGGATTTTTCTTGGTGTCTCTCATTTGATTTTTAAATTCTTTTTTGAGTTCTATTAATTCCCTATGGGCTAATAACTGTTTAACATTACTTCTTGGGGTAGAAGCCTTTTTTACTTCAATGTCCTTTGAAGATGAACCCCAGTCTTCTGTATTTCCATAGTAACTTTTTTTGGTTGGATTCTTCATTCTTTGCCAGTTAATTTTTTAAAATGAGAATTGTTGATGTAAGCACCTTTTATCTTGTGTGTGTGTGGGGTGCCTCTAGTTTCACCTCAACTCTTCCATCTAACTTGAACCTTAAACCAAGAACTCCATCTCCTTGCAAGTGCTGGTGTCCCTGTCCCATTGCTTCTATACTCTTGGTGTGCTGGTTCCTTTTCTCTCTGGGCTATGTCTCTGCAGCACAGTTGGCCCTGATCAGCCGAGGTTTCCCCAGTCTTCCCAGACTCAGACTACTCTTCTTCCCCCCATTCCACATCAGTCTTGGAGGTAAAGTTTCTGTGTTTCCTGCTGAAGCTCAAGGATGTTTGAGATTTAGGTTTAGCTTCTGGCCCAAGGTAATGCATATTGGAAAAGAAGAAAAGATTGGAGGGGAAGCTGGGTACAACCTGGAACAGAAAAGATAATTGGGTCCTTGAAGACCAAGATCCCCTTATGTACTGGATCCTGAGGATCGTGTACAATAAAACCTGGATTTTGCTGGAGGGATTGTGGACACTTGACTTGTCAGGAAGGTCAAGAAGGGAAGCCATTTCTGGAGTCCAAGGGAAGGAGTCACAGCCTGGATTGCTAGCAGCAAGATCCATCTAGAGGCTAACTGGCTGTTTCGTGAGTTGTAGGGAAGGAGATGAGGAATCTAGGCAAACACTTGTCTAGGAGTCTCCCTTGTGTTTACTTTTTCAGGTTGTAGTGGTATGGCTGGAGAGGCTGGGTTTGCTACCAGAGTTTGAAGGTGGCTTCACTCTTTGGGGGCAAGATCCCAGATCTACCTGGAGTTTAAAGGCGCTGGTTAGTGTCACTCCAGCCGCTCCCTGTCATTCAGAGTCCTTCCCAGTCCAACCTCTTCCTCCTTTCCTAGTGTTCCAGGACCTAAATTTACACCCTTACACTTCACACACATTTGTGCTAGCTGGCCCTCCTACCTTCTATTCCCTCCTCTCAGGTTTCTGGGCTTCCTTCAGGATTTAGCTTAAATGCCAACTTCTGCAGGAGGTTGGCTGCCTTTTAAAAAATATTATTATTGTTGTTGCAATTACGTGGAAAGACAATTTTTAACATTCATTAAAAAAAATTTTTTTTTGAGTTTCCAAAATGCTTTCTCTCCTCCCACCCCCACCCCCACCCCCCAAAAGGCAAGAATTTTAAATGCAATCATGTAAAACATTTCCATATTAGTCATGTTGTAAAAGAAGAAACAACAAAAAGAGAAAACCATGAAAAAGATTACAAAAGTGAAAACAGCTTGCTTTGATCTGCATTGAGAATCCATCAGCTCTTTCTGGAGGTGGATAGCATTTTCCATTGTGAGTCCTTTGGAATTGTCTTGGATCATTGTCTTGCTGAAAAGAGACAAGTGATTCATAGTTGATCTGGGATGTTAAGCTCATTCTTGTGTGGTTTTTTGATGTACTCTTCTTAATTTCTTTTACTTTTAGAAAAGATCCTCTCATTTTTGTCTTTTATCTTGCCCATTTTGCCTGAAACATTCTCTTAATATCTATAATTTTCTTTTTTTAAAATTTTATTTGCATAACATACGTGTGGGTAATTCTTCAACATTAACCCTTACATAGCTTTCTGTTACAAATTTTTCCCCCCAACTCCCCACCCCGCCCCTAGATGGCAGGATAATCCACTACATGTTAATTATGTTACAATATTGGCAAATCGAATATATGTATACATATTTCCAAACTTATCATTGTTGTGCAAGAAAAATCTTATCTACACAAAAGATATATCAGATAAAGGAAACAATGTAAGCAAACATCAATCAAGGAGTATGAGAATGTTATGTTGTGGTCCACATTTCGCATCCCTCTCTCTGGGTATATATGGCTATTTTCAGTGAACAATTGGAGGTGGTTTGAAACATTTCATTGTATAAGAGAGCCATGTCCATCAGAATTGATCGTCATATAGTACTGTTGTTGCCGTGTATAATGATCTCCTGGTTCTGCTCATTTCACTCAGCATCAGCTCATGTAAGTCTCTCCAAGCCTCTCTGAAATCATCTTGCTGGTCATTTCTTACAGAACAATGATATTCCATAATATTCATATACCATAATTTATTCATCCATTCTCCAATTGAAGGGCATCAATTCAATTTCCAGTTTCTAGCCACTACAAAAAGGGCTGCCAAAAACATTCTTGTACATGTGGGTCCCTTTCCTTCCCTTAAGATCTCTTTGGGATATAGGCCCAGTAGAAACACTGCTGGGTCAAAGGGCATGCACAGCTCGATAACTTTTTGAGCATAGTTCCAAATTGCTCTCCAGAATGGTTGGATCCATTCACAGCTCCACCAACAATGCATCAGTGTCCCAGCCCTCCCACATCTCCTCCAACATTCATCATTAACTTTTCCTGTCATTTTAGCCAATCTGACAGGTGTGAAGTGGTACCTCAGGGTTGTCTTGATTTGCATTTCTCTGATCAATAGTGATTTGGAGCACCTTTTCATATGACTATAAATAGTTTTGATTTCATCCTCTGAAAATTGTCTGTTCATATCCTTTGACCATTTATTGATTGAAGAATGGCTTGAATTTTTATAAATATGAGACAATTCTCTATATATTTTAGAGATGAGACCTTTATCAGAACCCTTAAATGTAAAGATGATTTCCCAATTTATTGCTTCCCTCCTAATCTTGACAGCATTGGTTTTGTTTGTACAAAAACTTTTTAACTTAATATAGTCAAAGTTATCTATCTGGTTTTCAATTAAGAGTTCCAGTTCTTCTTTGGACATAAATTTATTCCATCTCCATAGGTCTGAGAGGTAAACTATATTACGTTCCTCTAATTTACTTATAGTATCACTCTTTATATCCAGATCATGAACCCATTTAGATCTTATCTTGGAATGGGGTGTTAGATGTGGGTCAAGCCCTAATTTCTTCCACACTAGTTTCCAATTTTCCCAGCAGTTTTTTGTCAAATAGTGGGTACTTATCCCAAAAGCTGGGGTCTTTGGGTTTATCAAAGACTAAATTGCTATAGTTATTGCCTAGTTTGTCTTGTGATTCTATCCTATTCCACTGATTGACTACTCTATTTCTTAGCTAGTACCAAATGGTTTTGATGACCACTGCTTTGTAATATAGTTTTAGATCTGGTACAGCAAGTCCACCATCGTCAGCCTTTTTTTTTCATTAATCCCCTTGAAATCCTTGACCTTTTGTTCTTCCAAATGAACTTTGCTACTATTTTTTCTAGATCTGTAAGATAATTTCTTGGGAGTTTGATTGGTATGGCACTAAATAAGTATATTAGTTTGGGTAGTATTGTCATTTTTATTATATTCGCTCGGCCTACCCATGAGCATTTTAAGTTTTTCCAATTGACTAGGTCTGATTTTATTTGTGTGGAAAGTGTTTGTAGTTTAGTTCATATAGTTCCTGACTTTCCCTTGGCAGATAAATTCCCAAATATTTTATACTATCAACAGTTATTTTTCATGGAATTTCTTTTTGTATCTCTTGCTGCTGAACTTTATTGGTAATATATAAAAATGCTGATGATTTATGTGGATTTATTTTGTATCCATCTATAATTTTCTTAAAGATATCTGTCTTGTGGGGCAGCTAGGTGGTGCAGTGGATAGAGTACCAGCCCTGAAGTCAGGAGGACCTGAGTTCAAATCTGGCCTCAGACACTTAACATGCCCTAGCTGTGTGACCCTGGGCAAGTCACTTAACCCCAATGGCCTCAGCAAAAAAAAAAAAAAAAATTAAATTAAAAAAAAAATATCTGTCTTTCTCATTCTGTTTTCTTCTATTTCTTTGCATTGCTCATTTTAGAGAATTTTAACCTCTTCTTTGTGTTCTCTGCAAATCTGTATTCCACAAGGCATATCTTTCCCTTCTTTCCCTTTTGCTATCCTGCTTTCCTCAGTTCTTCTTAAAAACTCATCGGGAAGCTATTTACTTTCTTGCCCTTCTTTTCTTTGGGATGTTTTGTGTTGCTCTCACTTGCCCAATATTGCAAACTTCTTTTCATGGTTTTTAAGTTAATCTATCTAGTCTTTGTATTTTTGCATCTCAGTCCTTAGCCCAGTACCTACCTGACTCACAGTCATCACTTAATGCTGGTTGACTGACCAACTAGTTCTGATATCCAGCTTCAAACATGAATCCCCTTTACAACATCTCAAAATGAATTGTTCTTGGAATTCTGGCCAAAATCCTCCTTGCTCGTAGTATCTGTCATTATTTTGTGTCAGTATTCAGGCTAGAGCACCAGTGTCAAGGGGAAGCAATGCAGCTTTTGGCGTCTGAGGACCTACCTAGCCTTGAATCATCCTGCCTGTCACCCTACCTGTGTAGCTTTGCCCTGACCCCTTCCAGCTCAGCTCTTTCATGCCCTTTCCACTTTTGGATAGTGCGGATGCTGCTTAGAGTTGTACCTGGAAGTCTAATATTCTATAACATTTATAGACCGTCACTCATGCAGCCACTCTCCAATTGATGGGCATCCACTCAGTTTCCACTTTCTGGCCACTACAAAAAGGGTTGCCACAAACATTTTTGTACATGTGTGCCCTTTTCCATTTTTTATGATTTCTTAGGGAAGACTCTGCCGGATCAAAGGCTGTGCATGGTTTGATAGCCCTTTGGGCATAGTTCCAAATTGCTCTCCAGAATGGTTGGATTAGTTCACAACTCCACCAGCAATGTATCAGTGTCCCAAGTTTTCCCACCTCCCCGCCAACATTCGTCCTGATCTTTTCCTGTCATTTTAGTCAATCTGAGAGGTGTGTGGTGGTACCTCAGAGTTGTCTTAATTCGCATTTCTCCAGTCAACAGTGATTTAGAGCATTTTCTATATAACCATGAGGCTTTAATTTCTTCATCTGAAAATTGTCAAACATTCACATCCCTTTTTCATGTGATAGCCCTTGATGTAGTCATAGGTGGTTTTCATAGAATCATAGACAATAAGGGCTTAGAAGGGACCAGGGAAGTGTGGTAGAGTGGAGAGGAGGACCTGAGGGGCCAGTCCTGTCTGGGGACAGGCCACTTTTCCTTGAAGGCTGCAGGTTGTGTTGGTAGAGGAAGTTTCCTCATCTCCATAATCGATAACATCAGCTCGGTCAGTAAGTAAATCAGTTAAAAGTTGCTTTAAAGTTTGAAACTTGCTTCATGGCATCTCATTGGAGCTGTGAGATAGGGACTACAGATGAGTATAATCCCCATTTGGCAATTAAGGAGCTAAAGCTCATAGCCGGTACAAATCAGAGGGATGATTTCCATCCAGGGTTTTTCGATTCCTGATGATTCTCTGGTTCTGTGTGTGCTGCAAAACACTCTCCTCTCCACCATGACCATGAGGGAAGCAGGCCTCTGCTTGTTTGGAGCTGTCTGGAAATGGGGAGCCCCAGCCTCCTGCTCCTTTGGAAGCACTCATGCTGAACATATTGCCCAACATCCAGCTGAAAATGGGCTCTTGGCATTGTTTCTGTGGGGTCAAGCAGAGAGGGGCTAAGATCCCCAAGTCTTCTGCTCCTGTCTAAACATCCCTTACTCCTTCGACTAGTCTCATTTGGTGTGATCTCAGAGCCTTTCCAGTCCCAGCCTTCCAAGGACACTAGTGCAATGCTTGGTTAGTAGGTTGGACTGGGGAGTTTGGGATACCTGGAAGGAGATCCAATCTCAGATGTTCATTAGCCAAGTGATACTGGGAAAGTCATCTCTCCTCTCCGAGTCCCAGTTTTCTCATCTCTAAAATGGATAATAAAGCACCTGCTTTAAAAGGCTATTGGGAGGGTCAGGTGAGGTGATAGCTGTAAAATGGTTTGTAAATCTTAAAGTGCTATAGAAAAGATGCTGCCACCATAGAGCCCTCTCTGGAGCCCCAAGATGGCAGCAGCTGTGGGGGGGGCTAGAATGTAGTCCTAAGCAGAGAGTTCAAATTTTATGGCCGATGCACAGGACTTGTGTAATCTTGAGCAGGTGTCTTAGTCATCTCCAAGCTTCCTTTCAATGGTGATCCCCTCTCTGTGCTTGTTGGCCTTCCCATTGAAACGGAGGAGAAAAGGTGTTTGGCTTGAGCTCCCCCAGCTGCCTTTCTTCATCTCATAGCTTCCGTGGTACTTACTTACTCTCAGGAAATTCTAAGGCTTGCCAGCTATGGTGGGCATGACTAATGATAATGTGGGAATTTGTCATCTTCATCTTTTAACTGTTTGGATCTTAACTTTTTGGTCTGTGCTAGGGTGAACCATCTGGATCGATAAACTGGATCCCAGCATTCTCAGCCGCCCTCATGCTGTCGTCTGGTGTAGAGACGCAGCCGGTCTCTCTCGAAGCCTCCATGTCTGCAGGGGCCCAGGAGTTGTACACGGAACTTCCAGTAAGTGTCTCCCCGGAGCTTTCTGCAGGGTTTGAGCCAAGTGTGACTCTGGATGCAAAACCTGAGGCCTCTAGCTCCTTGTTACGGACTTTGCCTTTAGAGCCACAGAGAACTCATGTGGAAAATTGCTCTCAAGACGCTGACCCCATGGATGATGGGGAAGAACCAAGATACTGTGGCCTGGCTGCAGACTGCCCAGCCAGAGACACCATGGCTTCAGGAGTCCTTGAGAAAGAGAGTGCTGTGGGGAGAGGGGAACAGAAGTCCTTACACAGCCAGGGGAAGCAGGAGGAGACCACAGCAAGTGCTGGGAAAGCCCCCCCGGAGAGATTGGCGGAAGGCCAGGAGCAGCCTTCCTCAGCTGCTGCTGCAGGAGCTTGGGGCTTGTGCCAGGTAAGAGACCAGCAGGCGGGATATCTGAACTCCAGGAGTGAGTGAGTGAGTGAGTGAACGAAAAGCAATTATGAAACATTTACTATGTGCTAAGCACTGGGGAATAAGGAGACAAACGTCAGCTAGTTCTTGCTGTCCAGGAGCTGAGCTCAGCTGGCGGGCCACTGGCAAGGCCTGGGGGCTCCTGGGAGGTCCTTGGGGCAGTGCACCGGCAGCAGATGGTCCACAGAATCACAGTCATATTGCAAATGTCACCTGCTTCCCAGGGGCTTGTTTATGTCTCGGAAATGTTCTCACATGCCATGTTTCAGAGGGCATCCAATGGCCGATTCTTTTGTCATGAGGATCAAACTTGGAGGAGGGAGGAGGGATCCGTCTGGCCGTGGAGAGGGCATTTTTGAGGGTGGGCTGTGAGGTGGGACGGCTCAGGCAGGAATAACAGACTCTTGGGGTCAGAGGAAGTTTTTCTTATTCTTGGTTATAAGAGTCGACTCTGGAAGGCATTGCTTAGTTGTTTCAGTTATGTCTGACTCTCTTAGCACTTTTGGGGTTTTCTTGGCAAAGATACGGGGCTGGTTTGCCTATTTTACAGATGAGGGAACTGAGGCCAATAGGATGAAGTTATTTGCCCAGCGTCACACAGCCAATAAGGGTCTGAGGATGGTGAGTCTTCC
>JAJPUD010004910.1:86080-111347 GCA_023553655.1 Myrmecobius fasciatus | reverse complement strand
TCCTAGCTGTGTGACCCTGGGCAAGTCACTTAACCCCAATTGCCTCATTTCTTATATGTTACTCTTTGGCATACTGATGTACTGTTTATTGGTTTAGAAAGTCACTAAAGTATGTATATTTTTTGACCTGGGAATCTCCCTATTAAACTCAAGAGGTCAGAGAGAAGGAACGGTACAAAAATATAACAGTACATTTTGTTGAAGGAAGGAGCTTGAAACAAAGCGAATGGCTGGCCCTCGATTGCAGAATGGCTGAACACATTCTAGTGTTACTGTGGCATAAGAAATTGTGAATATAAAGAATTCAGAGAAGCTTGGGAAGACTTAGACAAATGGAGGCAGAATAGCCACAGTTGTGTAAATGACTTTACCTGCTAATCAATCAGAAATAAATATTGATTTAAGGAAAATGGAAGCAGCTTTTGGTATAGAGGTAGTATACTGGAATGGTCACATGATATATGACCAGTGTGGTGATTTATTTTTCTACTGTATTCATTTTGATACAAGAACAATTTTTTTCACTAGTATTTTATTTTTTCAAATAGTCTTCAACATCCACTTTTGTAAGACTTTGTGTTCCAAATTTTTCTTTCTCCCTCCTTTATCTCTCCCCTCCCCAAGTCAGCAAAGCAATCTGATTTAGGTTAAATATTTGCAAATCTTTTAAATATTTTTCCTTATTTGTCATATTGTTCAAGAAAAATCAGACAAAAAGTGTGTGTGGGGGAAGGCACAAGAATAAAGAAGCAAACAAAAAGCTTCAAACTCCATAGTTCTCTCTCTGGATGCAGATGGCAATTTCCATTCCAAGTCTATTGGAATTGCCTTGAATCACCAAATTGCTGAGAAAGAGCCAAATCCATCACAGGTGGTCATCACATAATGTTGTTGTTTCTGTATACAGTGTTCTGGTTCTGCTCATTTCACTCAGCATCAGTCCATATAAGTCTTTCCAGGTTTTTCTGAAATCAGGCTCCTCATTTCTTATAGAGCAGTAATATTCCATTGCATAACTTATTTAGCATAATTCCAGTTGATGGGCATCCACTCAGTTTCCATTTCCTTGCCACCCCAAGAAGTGCTGCTATAAACATTTTTGCACATGTGGGTCCTTTTCTCTCTTTTCTGATCTCTTTTTCTGCATCTCTTTGGGATACAGACCCAGTAGAGACAATGTTGGATCAAAGAGTATGCCCAGTTTGATAGCCCTTTGGCCATAGTTTCAAATTGCTAGCAGAAGACTTACAGAAGAGGTGAGTGAGTTAGTGGAAATAGGATCATGGAGTCAGTAAACATTTATTAAGAATAATAAAAATAAATAGAATACTAACCAATACTGATATTGTTTACTATGTTCTTGGCATTGTGCTAAGTGCTTTATAGTTATTTGATCCTCCCAACTTTCCTGAGAGGTAGGGGCTATTATCATCCCCATTTTACAGATGAGGAAACTGAGGCAAATAAAAGTGAAGTGACTTGTCCAGGGTCCCATAGCTAGTGAGTGAGACTGAATTTGGGTCTTCCTGACTCAAGCTAGGGCTTTACTTTGTGCCAGGCACTATACTAAGTGTACTGGGAAGTCAGAGGAAGGCCTTCACAGTCATATACAGAGAAGCTGAAAACGAGGGAGGGGCAAACCCTGTGCAGGGAAATGGTTAAGTCATCACTGGGGTGAGAAATGATAACCCCTTCACAGGCTTTAATAGGGCCGAGGGTGCTCAGGAGTTCCAGGTTATCATCTTTCAGAAAGATCAGTTTCAGGAGATCAGCTGGGTGGGAAATGGTAGGGTGATTGCTGCTGCCAGAGAGGGTACAAGTTTCAGTGATCAGGGAGGTACTGAGGTGTGACTCTCAGAATGCAGTGAGAGAGATGTGAAAAAAGATGTAAAAACAAAATAGAAATGTTCTCAAGGAAACTGGAGTAAACATGGCAGTGATGCCTTATTCAATTAAACGCACACTTTTCCAAAAGACTATGTAGATTACCCAAGTTCCTGGTTTCCTCTCCAGTCCCCATTCTTTCCTTTGTATGTTGGACTATTTGGGTTAGTGGATGAATAAGTTAATAATAAAAAAGTTAAAGACTTAGTCTTGAATACATTTCACTGGATATTTTTACAAGACTGCCTATTCTCTATTAACTAATAGCTCTTCTGTAGATGGGAAGGGAGGGGCATGTGGGGGGATTGATGATGATACCTTACTCACTTTTAGGGTGGGAAGAGGGGATAGGTTAGTTATTATGAGGTCAGAGCATCCCAGATCTAGTGCTGCAATGGACTTGGGAGACCAACACCTTACCATTTTCCAGATAGGGAGATTGACATCCAGATGGCCCAGCTTCAGTGACTTCCTCAGTGTCAGTCAAAGAGCATCTGTGAGCCAGGCCTTGGGTATGCCATTACAGTGACTGAAGGCACTTCCTCTGCAAAAGGAGCTTCCCTGCTGATGGGAAGGTACAAAGAAATAGAGAAAAGTTTTTGTTCAGAGTCCTTCAGATACAGGAGGGCACAAAACAGGAAAGTTTTGACTCTGAAGATTGTGTTTGAGCTAAGTATTGAAGGACAATGTGGGATGATCTGTACAGAGGCACAGAGAATAAGGAGGAAGAACTATGAGGGAGGGGCAGACCACCTAGCCATGGGAGAGTCATGACCAGAGTCATGACCAGTGAGGCTGTAAAGATAGATTGGGGTCATGTTGTGAGGCTTTGGAAAGATGGATCAAGGGCTTTGTTTGCTCCTAGAGCAATAAAAAGTGCTACTTGAGTTGCTAGAGTAGGGGAGTGGAAAATCATTTTGGCAGCAGTAGGGACTGTTTTGGAAAGTGACTTGATTCAGGGAGGCCAATTAGGAGCCTGTGGTGATCTCAGTCACATAAAGGTAGCCATCCTAAAAGGCACGATTGGAACCCAGTTCCTCTGATGTCAGAGCCAGGACATTTTCTGTTGTATCATGCTGCCTTTCATTGAGAAAGCCCTATTGTTTGATTTCTTCCCTTTCTTCAGAGATTTTGTAGCCTACATGTGTCTTTTAGGTACACTATACCTAACCTTATCTATTGATGACTGCTCCTGCTACTATTACTACATCCACATTTTGATAGGGAACTCTGCTAGCTATTTCATTCCTATCCCATAGAATCTTTTAAGTTGCATTCATCTGCACCATATTAACAAATATGGTCATTTTTTATTTCCACATCGATGTAGATTGAATTCTACTAAGGAGGAAATCCAATATCTCCATGGATATGGAAGTAAAAATGTGAGAGGGGTGTGTGTGTGTGTGTGTGTGTGTGTGTACTAAGATGATTTGCACTTAAGATGTAAAGACTTAATAGAAGTAAGAGTTCATTGCTTGGCAAAAATTACTGGGAAAACTAGAAAGCTTTATGGAAGAAACTGGATATAGACCAGTATCTTACACCCTTTACAAGATGAGATCAAAATTGACACATGGCCCAAATATAAAAAGAGATTTTACAGGAAAATTAGAAGAACATGGAACATATTAGCTATTAATGTATACATGAACCTGCAAAGGCAGGCATAAAATGGATCATTTTGATTAAGTTAAATTAAAAAGTTTATCAGATAAAGGTCTCAGATCTCTCTTTTTTTAAGTAAAGCTTTTTATTTATAGAGCATATGAGTAATTTTTCTACATTGACCTTTGCAAAACTTTCTGTTGCAATTTTTTCCTCTTTCCCCCCACCCCCTTCGCTAGATGGCAGGTAGTCTAATACATGTTAAATATGTTAAAATAAATCATATATCTAATATATGTATACATGTCTATATAGTTATTTTATCAGATCTCAAATATATAAAGAATTTTGACAATTGTATAAGAATGCAAGTCATTCCCCAGTTGATAAATGGTCAAAGGATATAATTTTTCCAATGAAGAAATCAAAACAATTTATAGTCATATGGAAATATGCTTTAATCATTATTAATTAGAGAAATATAAATTAAAACAATCTTGATATCATTTTATACCTACCAAATTGGCTAAAATTCTAGCAGGGGAAAATAACAAATATTGGAAAGGATATGGAAAAATTCACACACCCAGTTCTACTGTTGATGAAACTGTGAACTGATCCAGCTATTTTGGACTTGTGCCAACTATTTGGGCCCAACAATTTAATAAATTATCTGTATGTACCCTTTGACCTAGCATGACTGAGCCTATTTCTGAAGATGATTAGGGAAAAAGGAAAAGAACCTACATGTTCTAAAATGTTTATAGTGGCTGTCTTTGTGGTGGCCAAGAATGGAAATTGCAGGGATACCCATTAGTTGGGGAATGGCTGAACAAGTAGTGGTATTGTTGTGGTTGTTGGTCAAACATAAGCATGACATCAGGGAGGCGATGCCATGACATGTAAGTGAATTAGATATGAAGGGGGAAGGCTGGGCAAAGTCACTTTCTTCTCTAGATCTGAGTCCAGTGGCCAGAATTAGATCAGGACTGCTAAAGATGGCCCTGCATGCAGTGGGAGACCTTGGCCTATTTAAGCTAAGTTGTGGTAAATGATTGTGATGAAATACTGTGCTATAAAGATTGATGAGTTGCCTGATTTTATAAAAACATAGAGTTGCATGAAATAATAATGAGTGAAATGAGCCAGAAGCAAGGGAACCTTGTGTACAGTGAGAGCAACATTGTTTTAAGAACTACTTTGAGCAATTGTTTTGTCTACTACAAATGCAAATACATATTAACTATAAAGGACAGATTGAAGGAAGATACTATCTGCACTTGGAGAAAGTACTGATTAATAGACATACATATGGAATAATTATATCTATCTCAATATAGTTCTGTTTGTCTCTAATAGTAGCCATGTTGGGGGAGGGAAGAAAAAGTTACGTGATAATTTTGTTATCTATTAGAAAAGAATAACAATAATAGATTTACAATTTCATATGCAATCATCTTTTCATGATATTATTATGGAAATGCTTGCTTTATATCAAAATAAAAAATAAAAAAGGGATGGGAAAGAGAACATCAAGGAATATGGATGTTCTTGCTCTTTTCCTCAACTCTTGACCTCCTCTGCCCATTTGTTAGCCCCTTCCTTTTAGGGTTTTGTTAGTTCTTATATTTTCTTTATCATAATTTCTGTTTTGGAGAGCTTGGTGAGGTCATGGGAGTTGGGAATAAATGTCTGGCTATTTGGTTGCTCGTGTAACTGTCCAGATATTTTCAGGGGTAGTCCCCTACACCTGGAACACTCTGGCATCCCCTCAACTTCCAGTTCTTTGCCACCATAAAGAAAGCTGTTCAAAGCATTTTGGAACATAAGGGTCCTTTTCATTTTCCTTGATCACCTTGGGAGAGCGACCTACTGATTTATAGTTGGAAAGCTGTGAACGTGACAGGTGGTAGCACTTGGTATACCAGTCAGGGAAGGAGGGGCCCTCCTTGTTCTGTGTTGCCCAGGGAAGGCTTTGGGGTTGGTGGTGTAGGGGGACTAGTGCTGAATAGGAGAGCCCTCCTTCTCCCGGCCTTTTATCTTCCTCCCTGGTCATACCATGACTCACTCAGTGGACAGAGCCCCTGACTGAGAATCAAACGCTTCTGGTCACAGAGCTTCTTTTTCCCATTCAAAGTGTGATAGAGGACCCTGCCACTTCCTGAGGCAACCTGCTCCTCTTCTTTATTCCTTGAATTCTCAGGAAATTTATCCTGGCATTGGGCCCCTTCTGACCAAAAGGAAGCCTTGTAGGCTTTTGTGCTTTGTAGGTTCTGCTCTGTGGAGCCACCCACCTGGTGTAATCCTTTTTCTACATGATAATCCTTCAAGTACTCCTCCTGTTCTTCCCTTTCTCCCACCTCCTGTCTTCTTTTCTTCAAGCTCAGCATCCTCATTCTTTCAGACAGCCCTCGATCCTGCCGGCCTCCCTTTGGAGACTCTCCAGTTCATGTCTGGTGATGTTCAGCTCTGGCCCCAGGGGTCACAGATGCAAGGTGCTCTGCAGAGCCTTTCCTACATTAGCTTTGGGCTGCCACATTGCATTCATTCACTCTTCAAGCTTGCAGCCCACTAAAACCACCCCCAAACATTTTCAGAACCACAACTCTCACCTTGGACTTGTAAAGTTGAACTTTTTGGAACTCAATTGGGAATCTTTATTCCTTTTAAAGTTCATCTTATGGATTCAGCTTAAAGCTTTATTTAGCCTTTCAAGGCTCTTTTTGCATCCTGACTCCCACTTTCTTTGGCATTGATTCTTTCTCCTAGCTTGATGTTATCTGAACGTTTTTGTCATCTGTACCCTTATCCAAGGCATCAGTAAAAATCTTCCACGCCACCCAGCCCTTAAGGGGGGACATGGTCCCATACACATGGAACCATTGTTGAATCTAGCTACAAACCAACTCTGAATGTCTCTGATTTTTTTTTTTTAAATTTTTTTATTTACTAAAACTTTATTTGCAAAACGTATGTATGGATAATTCTTCAACATTAACCCTTACAAAGCTTTCTGTTACAAATTTTTCCCCCTACTCCCCACCCCTCCCCTAGATGGCAGGATATCCACTGCATATTAATTATGTTAAAATACTTGACAAATCGAATATATGTATACATATTTCCACACTTAACATTTTTGTGCAAGAAAAATAATATCTACAAGAAAAAAAATCAGATAAAGGAAACACAATGCAAGCAAACATCCATAGAGATCATGGAAATGATATGGTGTGGTCCATATTTCATATACCTCTCTCTGGGTGTATGTGGCTTTCTTCACTGAACAATTGGAACTGGTTTGAGACATTTCATTGTTGAAGAGAGCCATGTCCATCAGAATTGATCATCATATAGTCTTGTGGTTGCCATGTACAATGATCTCCTGGTTCTGCTCGTTTCACTCAGCATCAGTTCATGCAAGTCTCTCCAGGCCTCTCTGAAATCATCCTGCTGGTTGTTTCTTACAGAGTAATAATATTCCATAACATTCATATACCATAATTTATTCAGCCATTCTCCATTTGATGGGCATCTATTCAAATTTCCAGTTTCTAGCCACTACAAAAAGGGCTGCCACAAACATTCTTGCACATGTGGGGCCCTTTCCCTCCTTTTTGATTTCTTTGGGATATAAGCCCAATAGAAAAACTACTGGGTCAAAGGGTATGCACAGTTTGATAACTTTTTGAGCAGAGTTCCAAATTGCTCTCCAGAATGGCTGGATCCGTTCACAGTTCTACCAATAATGCATCGATGTCCCAGCCTTCCCACATCTCCGCCAACATTCGCCATTATCTTTTCCTGTCATTTTAGCCAACCTGACAGGTGTGTAGTGGTACCTCAGGGTTGTCTTAATTCGCATTTCTCTGATCAATAGTGATTTGGAGCACCTTTTCATATGATTAGAAATAGTTTTAATTTCATCATCTGAAAATTGTCTGTTCATATCCTTTGACCATTTATCAATTGGAGAATGGCTTGAATTCTTATATGAGACAGTTCTATATATATTTTAGAAATGAGACCTTTATCAGAACCCTTAAATGTAAAGATGATTTCCCAATTTATTGCTTCCCTCCTAATCTTGACTACATTGGTTTTGTTTGTACAAAAATTTTTTAACTTAATATAGTCAAAATTATCTGGTGTTTAATTAAGAATTCCAGTTCTTCTTTGGACATAAATTTATTACATCTCCACAGGTCTGAGAGGTAAACTATGTTCCTCTAATTTGCTTATAATATCACTCTTTATATCCAAATCATGAACCCATTTAGATCTCATCTTGGTATGTTGTGTTAGGTGTGGGTCAAGCCCTAATTTCTTCTACACTAGTTTCCAATTTTCCCAGCAGTTTTTGTCAAATAATGAGTACTTATCCCTGAAGCTGGGGTCTTTGGGTTTATCAAACACTAAATTGCTATAGTTATTGCCTAGTTTGTCCTGTGATTCTATCCTACTGATTGACTACTCTATTTCTTAGCCAGTACCAAATGGTTTTGATGTGAATGTCTCTGAATTAAAGCATCATCTAGTCTGGGCCTTTTCATGGTTTCTGAATGAATGGTAAGAGGTACTTTGCATAATAATTAGTAAAATCTATGTAAACTATATTCACAGCCATCTCCTAACTCCATCTCCTACCTACCTCAGAGCTTCTTAAACTTTGCCCACTTGAGATCCCGTTTTGTCTAAGACATTTGTATACGTCCCCCATCTTGAATCTGCTCCGAGGAGTTTTTGACAGCATTTGTGTATGCGCAGTGCAAGTACACGTCTTGTGTGTGGAGACCCCAGGCTGCAGTGAAGTCACAAGATGGTCACATGTGAAAGTGCTTCCAGAAACACCTCGGGTTCATTATGCATATGATTGTGAATTCCTTTTTGGTCCCTGTGTTCAGAAACCTTTGGCTCTTGCCACATTTTTCATGCCCCTCACATGTGGCGATCCCTATGGAATTGCTACCCACAATTTGGGATCAGTGGCATAGCAGACCTAGAGGTGCTCTGCCAAGGTCAGAGACAAGTATAAAGGAGAGTTCTGCATTGAACTGGGGGACGAAGGGAGCTTGCTGGGTTGCCTTCAGGCCTTTATTTGAACAGGACATTCATGGGGGGGGGGGCTGGGAATTATATATTTTTTTTTTTTGCTCAGAGGAGAGACGTTTCTTATAGCAGTAGTATTTTCTGAATACAAATGAGTAATGTAATCGTTTTAAAATGGATTTTATGCCAAGGTTTACATTAAAATAGATTCTTTCAGAAATATGCAAAAGAAGATCTAATTCAGAAGACAGACAAAAGGAAGTAACTTCCCTATCCAAGCAGAAGTCTATTTGTTTTTGTGGTGTTTTTTTTTTTTTTTTTTTTGCTTTTTGCTGAGGCAATTGGGGTTAAGTGACTTGCCCAGGGTCACACAGCTAGGGAATGTTAAGTGTTTGAGATCAGATTTGAACTCAGGTCCTCCTGACTTCAGGGCTGGTGCTCTAACCACTGCGCCACCTAGCTGCCCTCAGAAGTCTATTTGTTTATGGAGGGGCCTTAGCCATGAGATTGGGGACTCCCTGGAGATTTCTGAGCTTGACATGATCCACCTGCAGCCGCCTCCGGCCCCTGCATCATTTCTGCCATTCCCAGGTCTCCATGTGTTATTATGATTCACAACATTCTGTGGCACCCCTCCTTCCTCAGGCCTCATTGTCCCCACTTTGCCTTTCCCATTAAAGCTTCTTATAATAACTGACCTTACAGCCACTTAGGGCTCAACAAGTATTGCCTCAGGGGAGCCGTAACTGCACAGCAGTACAATAATACAGCACCCCTGTTTTACTTGTAAGGAAATGGAGGCTCAGCTTATAGGGTTTGTTGGCCCCTGCTCCCATGTCCTATGGGAGATGTGGGATTTGAACCATTGTCTGAAGTTCCATGGTCAGCACCCTGTTGACCGTGCTGGGGTAGCCCTCTTTTATCTGGACTGAGTGGGAGCTGGAGGTTCTGATTAATGAAGCCCCATGATAGTTCAGGGTTTCTCTAAGCACCCAGGGTTTCCAAAGGATTTGCTTCATTCTGGCCCCCAGTGGTTGGGATGAGTCTCATCCTTCTCTGCCACTGACGAGATCTCTCTGATCTCTTCCAGCTCCAAAACAGATGACTCAGTTTCTACAGTTTTCAAAAGAATGAGCTCCACCATCCCTTTCTCTGGTGCCAGGCTCACCCGGCCTCCCCCAGGAGGGGCTTGACTTTCCAGTCACAAACTTGGGACCACATACCACTTTTTCTGGTATTAATCAAACCACAGTGGAATATAAACCAGGCTTCCTGCGGTTCCAAAAGCACTTGTTGAGTGACTGTCATTTTCCTGTATTGTTTTTGGAAAATAAAGTCGATTGTTGTCCGAATAACTGAAAATACACTGCTTGACGTTGTCCCCTATGTGAGATTTCCTTTTCACCCAGGTTGGGGTGGGCTGGGAAGGGTGTGAGGGGAGCCTTCCAGGCCCAGCTGATTCATCTACCCTCTTTATCCAGGTGGTCCTTGGAAAGTGGCTGGAGCGGGACCTGAGCTGGAGATCTGAGGATGAGCCCGAGGATGAACCGCATCACACAGGTAGGGATGGAGCCCTATGAGATTTCTCCCTCTGTAGTTCTCCCTCCCCCAGGCCTCATCTTGTTTTCCCTATTGTGATGAAGAAGGAGGCTTTCTTAGAACTCTAATGTTCTTTGAAAAAAACAAATCCAAAAAAAACAGCTTTTCTGTTTTATCCCTGTACTTTTCTTTAAAAATCAACTTTATTGCCACTTCCAAATTCTCCCTTCCCCTCCTTCACCCATTGTGAAAGGAAGAACAATCAAGCCCATTATAAGTATGTAGAGACTTGAAAACTATTTCTGCATTAGCCACATCTTCCCCTGCTCCCCTCTCCCAAAAAAGGAAAAGAAAGAAATAGAAGAGCACCCGCTTCAGTCTGCACTTGAGGGCTGCCACATCTCTGTCTGCAGGTAGGTAGCATGGTTCATCCAAGTCTTTTGGAATTGTGGGACACTGTTGATCAAAGTTACCAAATCTTTACAGTATTGCAGCCACTCTGTCAGTGTTCTTCATTCTGCGTCAGTTCATACAAGTTTTCCCAGTATCCTCGGAAACCCTCTGCTGCATCCTTTGTAGGACAGTAGTATTCCATCCCATTCCTAAATCATAGCTCATTCAGCCATTCCACCATTGTGGGCTCAGTGCCCAGTCTCCCTGCCCATTTCCTCACCTCATGTGAAGATGATGCACTTGGGGCTGTTGTGGGGCGAGTTCTGTTATCCCTAGGGCACATGAGTACTCCCTCCTCCTCCAGCCTGAGCAGAGGGTGGGAGGACTTGCTGGGGTCAGGGATGACCAACTTGCTTCACTGGGATGGTCCTCCTGTGACTAGCCGTCACTGGGCCCCAGATGGGAAACTTTTCTTGTACGCGGCTGGCACTTGGGACCAAAGCAGCATTTCCATACTGATGCCATCTCGCTTGCTGGACATCCTGTGTCTGTATCCATGGGAGCCGGTACCTTGCCTGGGGCAGAGTGGACCCTTAATAAAGGAGTGGCAGTTGGATCAGATGAATTTGTCTTTTTAATCTGAACTGCTTCTCTGGAGGAGCTACAGTGCATTCTGGAGGCCTCCTGCCCACGGGCAGTCTCTTGCTGGGCTTCCTGCTGGTGATCTGTTTAGGAATGGAGTCCCTCAGGGATGTCTTCCTTCTGGGCATCCCCAATCATTGTGTGATGCCGTCTTGAGGAGGGACCTTCTCTGCCCAGCTTGCCTGGTGAAAGGCAGTAGACAGGAGGAACTGTAAAACTTGAAGGAGTTTTGAGTTTTAAAATGAGGATCGTAAGCTAGATGCCCTTAGACTCCTTCCAGACTAGCTCTAAAGGGCACTCGATCCCCCGTGTACTTGATCCTCCTGTGTTCTCACTGCGCCTGCTTTGTTCAGGTATGTATGCACGGAGAACAGACAGATTCCAGCCCCCGTCTTCAGGGAGCCTCTGGCCTGAGGTGCTGACTGGCCTTGGATTGAGCAGCCATGGACTTGGCCTTTTTCCTGGGAGGAACACTAGTCAGGGCCTGCCTCCAGTGGCCCGGCCCAGCTGGGCTTCCGCCCCCACCCAGGGTCAATGCCTTCTCTCCCCAAGCTTTCATTTATGGGGTAGGGGCAGGGCTGTAAAATGGAAGCTTTTATCAGAAGTGTTTGCTGGGGGATGGGGGTGGTGACTGGGGTGGAGGGACCGACAGAAGGAGACCTAAGGAGGCTCTGTGGAGGAGGAGGAGGCCCCGACCACACGTCACACAGCTTAGCTTCGAGCTGGCAGTCAGAACCTGACTCTAAATGTGACTTCCTCTCTACGTTGTGTTGGGCAGCTCTGCAAACCTGAGAGGTCACAGGCAATCCAGTAGGCTCTCTTTTGTCTAAACCTTTGACTTAACATGACCAGCTTCAGTTCTCTTGGTCCCTGGTCCCGTATCAATATCCAAAGTTGAGAACCAGACGGGCCTTCTTGGGGGATAGGAGTGGCTGCCCCTTCCCCACCCCCGGAAGGTGAGACAATACACCAGTAAAGGGGAAATGTCTTTGGAGGCCTCCCTGTTCCCTCCCTGCACATCCTGCAAACTCCACTCCCCCCTCCCCCCGCCGCCTCACACTGGATCTCTAGCTGCCCACAACCCACTCCTTTGATGCTTCACTCTGGTGTTCTCACTTCCTAATTGTCCTGATTGTGCTATTATTATCCCTATTTTATAAATGAGGCAACTGAGGCACCAGGAGGCGTGCCTAGAGCTACATGCACTAGCCCTTAGTAAGTACTGTTTTGAATTGACGTGACCTGCTGGTAGTCTCCACTAGTGACAAGAGCCAGGGGAGCTTCTCTGTTCTCTCCTTTCTCCCCTTCCACCCCAATCCCCCAGGCTGGCCCAGGCAGTGCCAGTACCAGGAGCACCCCCTTTCTTGGAGAGAACAATGTTAGCCTCTCCTGGCCCTGCCAGACTGCCCTGTGCCTCCAGAGCCCACGGTTGCTTTCCCTCTTGGTCTGGGTTTCACAGTAATTTTGCTGTCTCCTCCCAGAGGGAGCAGGAGGGGGAGGGAGAAAGGGGAAAAGCAGACCACATTTGTAGAGATTGTCTGGAGGCTCCGCTCAAGGGGCCTGGGCCCATCATCGCCTCAGCCTCCAGAGTTGCCCGTATCCATGCCCCAGGTAGCAGCTGCTTAGGGTAGGGGACCATGACTGGGCACCAGCCTGCCCAACTGTGCCCGTGGCAGAACTTGAGTGTGGAGTCTTGTGGGATCTAGTCACTGCTCGCCCTTCTGAGAAGGTGCTTAGTCTGTTCTATGATGACATCTTATCTTTCAATTTAAAATAGTTTTAATTAAACCTGAACTCCAGCTCATAGGAACTTTGAACTCACCCAGTCCAGCTCCTTTCCCAGAGAAGGGAACTGAGTCCAGTGAGTGTTAAGATTTGACGCCAAGGCCCTTTCCTTCCCTTCACGTCCCCAGGCTTATAGTATCCATTCACAAGAGTTTGGGGGATGCAGGAAGCCCAGAGACCCTGGGGTGGGAGGAAGACGCTTGGGGCTCTAATGGGATGGAGAAATGCCCCATGGTTACAGATGGATGTTCTGTGAAAATGTGCTTGGTTGAGCTCATGCAGAGCGTGTTCTGATGCCGAATAAAGCCGCGCTGCCATACCTATGCCGATGCTTGGTTTTGTTATTTCTTTCCTCTAGACTTGTCATTTGGGCAAACCCGATCCCAAACCCACGTCCTCACTGCCTCTAGGGTTCACACATGGTCTTGATGTAGAGGTTGTTTGCAAATTCAAGGCTTACAGCGTACTCCCATTTTTTAATTTCTTTGGGATGAAGGTTAGAAAGCAGATCAGTACATATTATCCAGAGGTTTCCATGTGGTGAATGTATTTAATCAACATCTCTGTTCATTTGTGGAACCCCAAGAACCATAGTTAGAATGCTGGCTTTAAGGGATGGACTCTGGGCCTGGGAAGAATCCTTCATCCCCACCCCCACCCCCCTGGCCTGGGCAAATCTCCAAGCAACCTGAAAGGACAGAAGCCTCTCTACCAGCTGTCTGGTGTTTTTTGTTGTTGTTGTTGTTGTTCTTGTTTAAAAAACGGAGGTCTTATTGAATGGGGAGTAAAAGAGGATTTAGGGATTAATGGGCAGAGGGGTGTGTATGTGTGTGTAGAGAAATAGAAAAAGGCAGGGGGGCAGTGGGAGAGAGTCCTGTATCCTATGCGGATTATAGGCCTTTGCACCCTGGTCCAGTTCTGTCTTCATTGCAGCCTGCTCAGCCGTGACTCCTCAGGCCCTCTGAGACTGCCCCAGGAGGAGCTGCCCCTCAGGAACTCCCTTCATGGTCCCCATGACCACACCTGACACCCCTTTTCCTCCCACAAGTCATCACCAGTGGCAGTGTGCACACTAGGCCTTTTTGTGTTCCTGGGTCCCTGCCTCAGACAGCCATGTCTTGGGAAATAGTGAGAATTAAAAAAAAAAAAAAAAAGATTTAAATTGTCTTTTATTCTGAACCTAACAGTTATCAACAAAAAAGAACATGTGTGTGGGTAGGTGGGGGTGTATCTATGTATATATGCAGGACAGAATTCTGTTTGAGACCATGAGTTGGTTTATATGCAGCTTGTTTTTCTTTTTTTAAAAAAAATTAATATTATCATAATGAACTTGCTACATCCCTTTGAGACTGGGAATCTTCTCTTTTCACATGCCGCTGACTCCTTCCCCTCCTGCCCCTGGGAGCTCTCTCTTACAACAAGTAAACAGAATCAAACACAGTAATCCAGCTCATTAACTTCACCCGACAACGTGGGTCTCACTCTGCCCCTTGAAGTCAGGCAGGTGGCCAGGCTCGTTACCAGGGGACGAGTTGTCCCAGCCCCAGCCCCAGCCTGGGCTGCTGTTGTCTTGTTTCTGGACCTAGCTCATCTGAGATAACCTAAAACAGTAGACTAAATACCCCTGCTGTGTTCCTTCTTCTTTGTCCATGTTGTACGAATTCATGTGTTCTTGGCTCAGCCGGCCTTTTTGGGTACTGATGGGAGAGGGGAAAAGTAGGCAAAAGGAGAGAAAACCTTTGGAGACTTTCTGAGGCTGTGGATCGAGACAGGAGCTGAGATGGTACCTTTGTAAAAGGACTTCTCTTCATAACAGTCCTAGGAGGCAAGGAGCAATGTCCCCATTTTGCAGGTGAGTGGACTGAAAGCTGTGGTTTTCTCATGTGCCCACATCCACTCAGTCTCTTGAGTCAGGACCTCAAAACCCCTGGCCTCCCGGACTGAACATTCTTCTTCCCCCGTTGCGAATGCCCTTGGATGTGTGTTTGTTAGACCCTGTGGTACCCCACCCCCTACCCCGAGCTTGTATTATTCTGGGCAGAAAAGCATTTCACAAAACAGCTGCTAAGTCTTTGACCGATTCCATGTCATTCCACAAGTATTTATGAAAAAACATGCTGTGGACAGAGGCTGGTGCTGGGGGACAGGCTCTGGGCAGGGCGGGCCTACACTTCCCCTGGATTTGAAGGATTCATCTCAAGCACTGAGTGGTGACACAGCCAGCAGCAGCAGCAGTGACTCTGGCATTTGTTAGGGGCCTGCTGTGTGCCGGACACTGTGCTGACAGCTTTGTAGGTGTTGTCTGTCTGAGCCTCACAAACACCATTAGAGGTAGGTACGGTTATTGTGCCCCAAACTGCAGAGTAATGACGTGCTTGGGACCAGCCAGCTAGTGGCTGTCTGAGGCTGGATTTGAACCTCGGTCTTTGCAATTCCAGGCCAGCTGCTCTGTGCCCTAGTGTCTCCAGACAGCCTCAGCCTTGGAGCCACCGAAGAGGACGGCTTGCGCTTCCTGCCATGGCGCGGCCTAGTTGGGCCAAGATGGATGCTAAGAGCACAGTCCATGACCTCTAGAGGCCAAGGAAGGGAAGGGGGAAGGTGCCCACAACCCCCCTGGGGTAAATGGACCACTGACCCCTCTGCTCCCAATAAAGATGATGGTGAGGGGAGAAACTCTTAAGCCAGTCCATCAGTTTCTCCTGGTTGTGGACCAACTCCCAGCAGACGGGGAGTCGGTATGTGGGGCTTCCAAGTCAGGCTGGGCACAGGAGCTGCCTCATTATGCATTTCCAATTACTTTTTTACCAATTAGACTGAAAGTATTTTCTTTGTCTTTCCCTTTTCTCAGCCACCTCCATATAAAACCTTCTTGTGCCTCCAGCTTTTCTATCAAACTCTTATGATGACATCATCCATGTAATGATTCTAGAAAGAAGAACTTTGGTGTGGAGAGGTCAATGACAAAAAGAAGGAACATCCATATAATGATTCTAAAAAGATGAAATTTGGTGTGGAAAAGTCAATGACAAAAAGAAAGGCTCCATATACCAAAAAGTATCGTACCAACTCACCTTGAGTTAACAGAGATACAGAAACAAATCATGGAGATGGATGAAGAAATTGTGGTATATAAATGCAAGGGGCTGTTGCGAGTAAGAAATGACCAGTATGATGAAGACTAAAAAGTTTGGGAGGACTGAACCGATAGAGAGGGAAGTCAGTAGAGTCAGCTGTGTCAGTGGCAAGTATAAAACAGTGAAACAATGCTGGGTGAGAAAATGAGGGGCCCAGAAAAAAATCAGGAAATGCCTTTGGATTTCATTCCTTTCATTCCACTGCCATGCCTTTCTTTGCAGAAGGATGTGGAATGTTGCATATGGTGGTGGGCTTTTGTGACATGGGAAATAACTTTTTTCTCTTTTTAAAAACTGTGTTATGAGGAAAGATTTGGATTGTTGGGGAGGAGGTGTATTTAGAAATTGTAAAGGTGATATTAGAAGATCAGTCATTTCTAAAACATCTGACAGATAAATTGACAATCAATTCAGAAAAAGATTGAATGACCACTTGTCCAATATAGGTTGGTTTTATTGGGCAAGGTGTGACAACACTCCTGAGATCACCAGAAGTGTGTTGTCTCTCAGTTATCAGTAAATTTTTTTGCAGTCTGGGTTCATAGAACAGAAAATTGTGAGATAACAGAGAAATGGCACATTAAAACTTCTTTGAACCCATATACTCTCAGTTCTTGCCAGGTTCTGAGCATGAACATCTGAAACCAAATAAGAAGTCCCACTCTCAATCATTGAAACCCCCAAAAGTAAAGAGCAATCTAAACACAGATAATGGTATTGTTAAGTCAGTAAGCATTTAGTAAGCACCTAGTGTGTGCCAAGCACTCTGCTAAGTGCTAAGGATTCAAAGAAAGGCAAAATAGCCTCTCAGGGAACTCCCTGTTTACCAGGAAAGACCTTTGGATGTTCAAGATATACATGGGATCAGTTTGGGCAGTGGTATGTGGATATATTTGTAGAAGGGGCCCGGCACTAGGTGACAAAACTCAGGAAGGGCTAAGTGTTGGAGAGCTGGCTGGCAAAGGGTGGGCATCACTTCCTTCAGAGGCCACTTGAGTTATAGAAACATTGTTTAAACTTGGGTTTGGTTTTTGTTCATTTTTGTCTGTTGAGATTAGGTTTTCCTGAAATTTCTGGCACCTTCTGGGTCAAGAAGTACCATGTCCCTGTTGGCTGTGCAGCCAGTGAAAAGTCTGCATGTGAGCCCTAAGTTGACATTTGGGGCAAATAAGCTGATAGTCACTCTTCTTTTTGTTTTTTTATTGTTTTAATGGTGACTTCCATTTTGATGTCCCCCTCCTTTCTAGATAACACTGCTCCAAAAGTCTGGACTTAACCTTTCCCCCCTCGGTCTGTATTCCTTTAACTTTCACACTTCCAGGCTGAGAATTATGATTTTTTGAGTTTGCCCCTACATAAATCCACATCCCATCATCACTTTGGGACAGCTAGGGAACTCAGTGGATAGACTGCTGGACTTGGAATCAGGATAACCCTATTCAAATTCAGCTAGCTTTGGGATGCTGGGCGTATCACTTAATCAATTTGCCTGTTTCCTCATTGGTAAAATGGGGATCATAATGACACCAAACACCCAGGGTTGTTTTGAGGATACAGTGAGAGTCTTTATTTCCCTTTCTGAACACAATCCGTATTTGACTAAACTTGGTTGTAGCAGTTTATGGATCCAACTCCAGGAGTCATCCCTAGCTTTAACTGATCCTATAGTTGTATTTTCCATTTTATATTGAACCAAACCAAGTGTGGAGGGAATCCAGGTTTGGCATTTTGCATTGTACAGAAACTGCCCGTTTATTCTTACCTCGTTTCCCAAGCCCTAAACTGTTTTTCTGTCGAAACAGTTCTGCCCAATCCCAGGGTGAGTTAATTCAGGGAGGAAAAATAATCTTGGTTATGTAACCTTGTCAGAGGTTTTATGAAAGTCTGAACAATGCCAGCTGGCTCCTCCTTAGCCATTATTTGATTTTGGTTTTTTGGTTTTTTCCTTAATGAATTCATTTATTAAACAAAGGTGATTTCCCTTTATACAAAGAACAATTCCTCCTTTCTTAATCCAAGTTATTCCTGCATAAGTATTCAGTGATCTTATCCTTTATAAGGATTACAACCAGCCAGCCAGGTAGAGATCAAATTCATTTTTGTGCAGTGCCCAGGTGCTCTTCTAGCACCATTCTTTGAGATGGGATGCATAAGTGAAATCCATTCTCTGATAAGATTTGCATAATTCCCATTTCTACAGGCCTTTAAGGCATGTGATATTCAGATTTGTGCAAGAGCCTTCAGTAGAGGCTGACCAGGGTGTTGGAAGCCATGGGTCTGTGTCATGAGGATCAGTTGAAGAATCAGTACAAGATAAGTATTGTTCCATTTGACCCTGAAGGTGAACAAGTGGGAGAGAAGCCAATTGGGACCTTATGATAGGAAGAACATCCTGTCTGTGGTGGCTGGGTCCAGATGGCATGGGTAGCCTCAGGAAGTGCCGGGCTCCCCCCTCCTTAGAACTCTTGAGGCAGAGGCTGGATGGCCACTTGCCACGGAAGGTAAACGAAGGTTGGTTTAGATGTTGGTTTAGAGTTGGATTAGATGGCAGCCAAGGTCCCTTCTAACTGTCCCCTTCTGTGATGTGGATTCCAACAGGTTTTCTTCCCCAGAGCTTGGTACAAAAGTGTCATTTAAGTGACGTTCTCATTTTATGAAGAAACAGGCTCCCAAAAGAGAAGGGGCTTGTTTGGAATCCTAGAGCCTGTGAGGAAGGTTTGGGAATTCTGGTCCCATGACTGTCCAGAGTTTCTTCCACCATAGCCCTATCCTCTGAGGAGTGGGAATGCCCATGTAACCAGGCTCCCCGTCTAGCCTTTACTTTCTTGGTAATCCGTTCTCATCTCATAAGTATTGCCATTCTCTCCAAGTGTGGCCTATCACCCTCGTGACTCTCCTCTGCCAGTGACATCAGTGAGGGCCTGATGGCAAACCACTCCAGAATCCAGGCCAGAAAAACTCTAAACTTGGTCAAGAAGAGTTGGATGACTCAACAGTAGCAATAACAGCTTTTCTTTGCAAGAGTTAGTCTTCCTTTTTTGAGCACTTTTATTGACTTTTCCATTTCCCTGTTCCTTTGCCTGGTCCCAATCCAGGACAGATGGCAGGTGGGCATATTTTTCTGGGATTGAAGTAGGTTGGAAGAACAGTCAGCTTTTCTGCACATTGTTTACTTCAAATGAACTTTTTACATTTCTTCCCTAATGTTTGCATTTCATCTTATTTCCTGCTTTTTACAAATGTTTTATTGAAGCTTTAATTTTACACCACTCCTGCCCCAATCACACCGAAAATAGAAACATAAGTACCTTTGGTTTTATTTTATTTTTCTTGAGGCAGGATCACACAGTAAATGTTAAGTGTCCAAGGCTGGATTTGAATTCAGGTCCTCCTGAGGGCTGGTGCCATCTAACTACATCTAGTACATAAGTACTTTTAAATTAGTCAACAAACATTGATTAAAAACCTACTCTGCCTTAGGCACGAGACTAAAAGTCTGTTTTCCTCTGCATCTATTGTACCTCTGAATTCAATATGTTTAAAGTTTCTTCTGGTGTATTATTCCATTAGGGACATTTACCACATAAGACCCCAGTCAGTGGGTACCCATTTTGTTTCTTGTTTCTTACTCCTCAGAAAAATAATGGTATAAAATGTTTTGAAAACACCAGCTTTTGCTTCTGTCTAATGTTTGGGATTTTTCTCTAATGATATGATCCGTGTTTCCCTTTTATAAAAATAAGGTCAGAAATGATAAATTGATTTTCCTTTTCCTTGGGGATTTTTTTTTTTAGGTTTAAACATTGGAGGAAAAGAAAACATTTTGTTATATTTCTTGTTCTAATATTATATAACGTTTCCTAATCTATCCCTCATCTTCTCTCTCCTGGAAAAATGATCTCTTTTGACAAAGAAAAAGAGAAAAACAACAGTCAGTGAAAGACCCACACAACCATAGGTTTCCTGCTCCTTCTCTGCACCCCTGAGAAGGGAGGGAGATGGTGACTTCTCTCCAGGACCTTGAGTTTCCTCATATTGCTGTCCTCTGTAGGAGACTTCTTAGGGCTACTCAGAAAGACTTATGCCGACTGTGGATGGGAGGTTGCCTGGTGTATTTGAATGGGAGCTCCCTAAGGGCAAGAACTGTTGGATTTTGGTCTTTGTATCGTCACACTTGACAGAGCACCATGAAAGAGTTGGATTGAATTGGACCGGGGAGTCAGCACAGTTGAGCGGTCTCTGAGCCCCAGTTTCATTTATTTGAAAGCCAAAGACTTTAGCCAAATGCTCTCCAGTCCCTCTGATTTCAGTTTTAAGCCCCTCAGTGTTGTCATTTGATCTAGCTTTCCCACGGCCTGAGGCCAACTGTTAATTGTAACCTGACTATTTGTGCCAAGGCTTGTCCTTTTGATAGTATTGCTACTAGATCTCCTAGAATGTCCCTAGCCCCGACTGTGTGGCCCTGATTAGGCCACTTTATTATACTCCATTCCCTTACCTAGAAAACAGGATTAATGACAAGGAGCTGCCTCACATGGCTGGGGGATCAAGTGAGATCTATGCTCCTCATCATCATCATCCATGTCCCAGCAGATCCACACCTGAATCCTTGTGTACTAGCCCATCCATGTTAATTTTCTCTCTTCTGTACACGGATGAATTCCCATGATTGGTTTGACCAAAATTATGTCATTAGTAGGGACCGTGGCTCACCTACCATCTCTCACACCTGTAAGTTGTTTTGATATGTCTTTAGGTGTCTTAAACCTTCATCCCTGTAAGTACTTCAGGGAGCTCTCCTTCCGTCCATATGATAACACACACCCCACACCCCCCAGTGTAGATTCTGCTCCCTTGGTACCTCAGCAGACAAGATCTCCTGGTGCTGTGGCCGAAGGTATTCCTCTCCCATGGAGCAACCTTCGGAAGTTGTGTGTCTCTAGACTTGTATGGTGTGCTCAGAAGGTTCCCTTTAGCACGCTGTGGTGGGAAGAGCATCAGACTGGAGTCCTGGCTTTCTGGTTTAATCTTGGGCAAGCCCCGTCTCTGGGGCTGTCAGTCTAGCTTTCCTTTAAGTCCCGCCAACTCTGAGTCCATGGCACATTGAGGCATTAGAAAGAGACCTCCAGTGTTAAACCTCTAAACATGCTCCAGGCCTCTGAGTGTCTCTGATGCTGTTGGTATGGAAGCCCCTTACTCCAACACAGACCTCAGGCCCTTCCCAGCTGTTGTGACCCAAAGATTCATCGCCATGTGGCCATATATGGGTCAGAGATAAGAGTCAGGCTAGTTGTGCACTGAAATCTTCCCTGGAAATTACTCGCCCTCCTCATTTATATAATTAACAGCGCTTGCAGGAGCTGGCACTTGAATATTAAGGCATATTATCACTTCAGATGCTACTAATATTTCTCTTCACTTCCAGGGTTTTATTTATACAAACAGGAAGTGATTGGATTTGCATAGAGCAGAAATTGAATACTGAAGCATTTATTCACTGTCTACCTTGTGCACTGTACTGCTAAGTACTCAGCATTCAAAGACAGACTGAAATAATCCTTGCCTAGGCCCTTATTTCCCATGAGATCAAATTAAAATCTAAGCTAGATGGAAAGAGCAGAGGACTTGATGAAAAGTTGAGCTTTTTTATTCTTTGAAGTGAAACCTCTGCTTTAAAAACAAAACAAAACAAAACAATCTCATTAATCTTCTGGAGAAGATAGCTTTGAACTCACTAGTTCAGAAACAAGGGCCCAGGTCCAGCTTGTTAAGGAGTAAATCAGTTATGTCCAAGTGATCATGTACCCTCTTATATGTGAATCACTGTGATAGCTCCAGAGGGATATAAATAAATAAGACCGAGGAGTTCACATTCTAATGGTATCAATCTACTTCTCAGCTCTTAACTGAACTTCCATAGCCTGGTTGCCCTACTCTTGGTAAATGCACTCTAGCTTGGGCATGTGTTCCCTAAACATGGTGCCCAATACTGAACCCACTACTCCAGGTGTGTGTAGTGGACCCGTGACCATTGAAACTCTTGTGATTTAATCTGTTCAAAGGTAACAAATAATCCAGAAAGGATGAGGGCTTCCTTTTCAGGGAGGCTGAATTAGCCAATTTTTGTAGTATTGAGGGGTCTGTGTAATGGTTAATGTCTTATATAGTGACTCTGTCCATCACTTCCTTGGGTGAGTGACTTAACAAATCGTCTTTGGAGAAAGATAGTCACCAGATGACTTGTTTCTTCCAGTGTCTACTTTGGGCCTGTGGCTTAGCAGGTTCTAGCCCCAGCCGCTATCTCCACCTTCTTTTTGTCCTGACAAAAACAGAACCTTAGAACCATGCAGCATAGTCTTGAAACTGGAAAGGACCTCTAAGGTTATCTAGTTCTGATTTTAAAAATGAGTAAACTAGACCCAGAGAGTGATTTGCCCCATTTGATTTGATAATAAACATTTATTAACAAGTACCTTTTATGTACCAGGCTCTGAGGATACAAAAAATCGAAATAGTCTTTGCCCTCAAGGAGCAATACATTCAACTGGGTGGATACAACATGAGCACAGATATATTCAAAACCATTTCAAGATGAATGTTACTAACTTGCAAACAAATCAGGCTTCGTGGAGGAGGTGCTACCTTCTTTAAAATGAAGCTTTAAAAGAGGCAGAGGTGAGGAAGGACTGCATTCTAGCCATGAGAGACCGCTTATTCCAAGGCACAGAGGCGGAACAGCTAGCAGGCCAGTTTTTAACGGGAAAGACTGGAAGGGTCACACAGGTATCAAGTGGCAGAGGCGGGATTTGTACCCAGGTCTCCTGACTCTGGATCCAGCACTCTTCTCCTGCCCCACAGTAAGGGTTTGTTAATAAAATTAAAGCAAAAGAATTGGGGCATTTTTATTAAATGGCATGTCATACTGATTTGGGTTCATTTCTCTTGTGCAGAAGAAAACCAAGGAAACGTACAGGTTACAACTGAAATTCTGCCAAAACCTACTGAAGAAGGACAAGGTATGAAGGTCAATGGGACTAAGATGATTAGTAATGCAGAACACAGGAATAACAAAGTGAGTAAAAGTCTCCCACCTGGGTGCCTCGACTGCCCAGATGTAGACAAAATCATGACCAGTGGTGAGGTTTCAGAAACCAGCACCGTAGTGTCCCTAGAACCTTTAACCTCTGTGAAGCCCGGATTGACAAAAGCGCCTTCAGCAGAAAAAGAATGTAAAACATCCAATGTTTGCCCGTCACCAGAGGGCAGTGCCAGCCTCGCGTTGTACAGTGGGGGAGTTCCATCCCACGGAACCACCGACAATCGCCAACAGATCTGTGATTGTGATGTTAAGAGTCCTTCCAAGACCAGCATTCCTCAGGTGAAGAGCAGGAGCGATGGCGTTCTTCCTTTGGAAGCAGACCCCCAAGAGGCACTTTTCCCATTGAATTTAGCTCTTGTGGGGTCCAGAAGCATTTCCACTGAAGAATGTGGCTCTGGAGACGACCTGCAGAGGATGGAAAAAGCCTTCTGGACTGGAGAGATAACGAGAAAAGAAGGCCCCACTTCTAGACTAGGGGAGGAAGAACAACCTCAGAGTGTCCGGAGCAAAAGTCCAGAAGTATTTCCTGTTGATACAAAGCCAGGAGAAGAAAGCAGCACACCTCCTTTGAAATGTGCCCATGGTAATGGCTGCTGCGTACCCAGCCCCTGTCTGGGGTCTCAAAGTCTCCAACAAGAGAACTCTCTTTTTCCTTCAGAAGGAGATCCTGTGAAAGTCCCTTCAGAAATGCAAGAAAATTTAAACAGACATGAAGGCAAGAGAGTAACATGTCCTTGCGATTTACACCATGATGAAGACTCTCTAGAGGAAAATGACTTCTTGGTGATGCAGAATGAAGAATCAGAAAACATCGTCTGTGAAAACCCAAGTGTAGTAGACAGGAACATTGGCTCTTTGGGCGGCAGCCAGACAGGCCCAGGAAGCACTACTGAGAAAAGAGACCTCGCTGCTCGTTCTGTGCCAGATGAACCACCCAAGCCCGTAAGAAAAGTCTCAGAGGTCAATAATACTCTTCCCCAGTTCCAGATGGACAAAAAATGTGATCTTGCTAACCAGCCTGAGGTGAAAGAAACTCTGGGATTCTTAAAGAGGGATGTTATTCCATTTGTAGATGGACAGAGAATTGCTTCTTGTGAGCAGAATGAATTTGTTTCATACCCTGCGGAGTCCAGTGAAGACAAAGGGGCACTTTTATGTGTCTTATCTGGAAAGAAGTCTTTTGACGCTCGTGAACACGGTGAAGCAATGGAGCGCCGAGAGTTGTCTTTAGTTGATACTGCAGAAGATGTGTGTGAGGGAATAAGTGAGGTTTCTCTGCCACGGGCTAACTCTATTTTGGAGAATGGAGACAAGGTCATCGCTAGCCAGCAAACCATTCTGACCCAAATGAGAAATGTGAAGGATGCCTTGTGCCCAGGTGCCACCACCTGCCGTGCCTCTTCCCAGAATCATGACATCTGTGCTAAGAAAGTAAGCTTTAGAAGGGTGCCAAAAAACACAGTTGTAGGAAATCTAGAGACGATGTCAGCAGGATCCAAATCATCTAAAGAGGCTCCTGACTTAGAGCATGACAGTGCTCAATCTCAGGGATGTTACAGCTGCCACCCTAGAGTAGTAAACACCCCAGAAGAGGACGTAAGCTCAGAGGCTGTTACCTACAAGTCCACTGCAACCTCCTCAGAAGCTGAGAATCAATCTCTATTGACCTGTGAAGACATATTGGTGCCCAGTGATCTTCACTGTCCAGGAACAGAAAGTAGGCTGGCAGAAAGCAAACTCAATGTGCAACATCCCTCGGGGGAAAGTGAACTTTCTAAAGAAGAAACTAAAGATCATTTTCCAGAAGGCAAGATCAGGAATGAAGTGGCTTCCTGTTCGTTATTCAGCAGAGCCTTATGCAAAAGTACACTTGCCTTGAGCCATGTTGAGCCTGGAAATTTCATAGCAAGGCCAGCCAGAATAGTAGGTTTGGATGAAAATAAACTGGGAACACAGAGTAAGGAGAATGCATCACCTGGTGAATCCCATCCCTCTGAAATTAATGTTTTAGAAAACAAGCTGTCCTCAAACATTCCACATCCTGCAGAGCTGAAGGACTTGTGTTGCCACACAGAGCACTCAGATGGGAAGAATATAAACCAAGCAGATGGGACAAATCAAGGCCTTAATC
>JAJPUD010004910.1:71580-86070 GCA_023553655.1 Myrmecobius fasciatus | reverse complement strand
AGCTCTGTCCAGCCGTCTTGTGGTCTTCCAAAGAAACATGTTTTCAGTACCTCCCTCGATAATGAAGAGTCTACTGGGTGCAGAGCTGGCCCCGTGCATCTTCCTAATAAGCTTGGAGAAGAGGTGTTAGAAATAAAAGAATCTGGTACAGCGAGGAGTTCCAGAAGGCAAGAAGAACTGCCCTGCCTTCAGACAGATGAGCCTTTGAGTAGTGACCAGCCTCAGGGAGAAGTCTGTGTTCCATGTCAAAGACTGATAGATGAGGTTTCTGTTTTATCATGCGCTTCTGAATCCTTTAATAAGAGACCTCTGAAAACCTTACCTTCTTGTAAGGGGACACCATCGGGAGAATCGAGAGATGGTGGTCTTTGGGATGTAGTGAGCTGGGAGAGCCAGAAGCTGGGTCAAGTGGCAAGAGACAGTGAAGGACCTGTGCACATGAGCTCCTTGGTCCATGGCATGGCGTCTGTTACCAATCATGAGCAAGATGCAAAGTTGTCGGATACCACAAATAGGAGAATTACTGAGGAAATACTTCCAGGGGAGACACATGGAATACCTGGTGGGTTAAGGCCACAAATGAATTCTGCATTTGATGCTAAAGACTCCTTAGAAATTTCTTCCAGAGAGCATGATCTTTGTGAAAAAGCTAAAACAGAAATACTTCCTGTGTCAGTAGATGTCAAAGTACTCCCTGAAATTTTAAAGACTAGCACCTTGAAGACGAAGGGGAGGAAGAGAGCCCTCAAAGGAACCCCTAACATTGATAAAGGAGGCAAGAGAGATACAGCAGGAACATTCCCGCCAAAGCTGGTCTCTACTATGACAACTTCATCTTTTGAACTGAATACAGAAAATAAAATGAACAGAAGAGAGACTGAAGGACAGCAAGGGGCACTAAATCATTTAAAAGTCAGAGAGGAATCTGAAGGGGAAACATTGAGAGAAGAGGGTGGTGAAAAGAGTTCAGATGCTCAGAGGTCACATTTTAAACGGAAGCGGATGTGTGGAGAGACTGGAACCAAGAAAGCTCACACTGTCCAGAGCTGCAGGTATTTTAAAGGAGGGCAAGAAGGCACGCAGCCAAAGAAAAGAGGAACCTTTTTCGAGAAGGAAGCATCACTGAATGCCAAGCCATTTATCGGGCCAACAATGGGCCCATCGTCCCAAGACTTGGAAGGTCAAAGCCACCTTCGGGGATATGCATGTGAGCAGAGCCCTTTGAAGGGTAGCACCGGAGCAGAGGTGACCGAGGAGGAGTCTCTTCCCCAATGCTTTCTAAAGATGGATAATTCAGAGTCGTCTTTAGGTCCCTGTCTCCCCATCTCCTCCAGGACACCCCAAGATATCAGTGGTACTGGATGGGAGAAAACATATGATACCTCTGCGATTACCCCATGGCAAGGAAAATCTGTTCCATCATCGAAGAGAGGGCTAAACATCCCTTACCATGAGCCCAGCATGACTGGAAGAAACACGAATGATGTTGAGACGTGGATTCCTCTTAAGACTGCTTCAGAAACCATCTCAGTCAAAGAACACGAAGTCCTCCGCTGGTCCTTGGCTTCAGTGGCCAGTCACACGCCCCAGCTGAAAGCCAAGAGGCGCCTTCTGCTGAACAGCATGAGACTTGAGAAACCTACCAAAGAGTTGGCCTTGCTGAGCAAGTTGTCTGTTCTGGCCAGGAAGCTGCTGACCATGTCCACAGAGACCCAAGAGTTAGGACTTCAGCCATCATCTACCCAACTTCTTCCAGTGGCTGAGACCTACAGATGGCTCAGGTTTAAAAAACTCCAGAATGAATCTCCCTACAATATGATGCAGCTTAACCTCCGCCGAGGTGATTATGGGTACAACAAGACACTTGATGGTCATCAGCCTTTGGCACTTTATCCCCTCGAAGCTCTCAGAGCAGGCTTCTTAGACTTGATGAACAAAATGCCATCATTGCAATTCAATGCGCAAATCTTCCCAATATCCTTCCACATAAACCTGGACTCAGAGTTCACAACTGATTCTACGAGAATTTTTTCTGAGCATTGTTCCCCTCCTGAGAGTGCCCCAGGAGAGGATCCCATGCACCCGCCTCAGCCTCCAAAATGGACCGTTTCCTTCCTTATGTCCCAGGGTTCTTCAGGGACAGCTACATTCAGGGAAGATGCAGGGCTCAGTTGTGAGCTGCGCTCCCATGCTGCTCTGCAGACCCTCTCCCCTGGGCAAGCCCCTGGAAGCAATGCTATCATGAAGGTCAGACCTGGTTGCTCTGTCCTTGGCCTTCATACAGTTTTAGCACTTTCTTCCCCTGGATGTTATAGGATCTGGACGAGAAGGAGGAGCTTATCCAGTCATTTGCCTACCATCCAGAGGCTCTTCATGACTCAGTTTACACAGGGCTTCAAAGGGTTAAGGCTTCCAGCATCTCTGTCCAACAGTCTCTTCCCTTCTCTGCCCCACTCAGTGGGCAGGGTACTGCCCATATGGAGCCAGCATGGTCCTTCTGCCTGCCCCTTCGAAATCACTACTCTCCATTCCAAACACAGCAAGTGGCCGCCAACTCTGGGCATCAGGAACAGGTAATGTCCAAGTCTGTCAGCTTTTTTTTTTTTTTTTTTTTTTGCAAATGTTCAGTGTATAATCCATAATCCCTGCCATTGGGGAAAGGAGATGGGGACTGAGTTTGAGTGGGGAGCACAGGATTCTTTTCAGGCCTTTTCCTTCTGCCTTCCTCTTCTAATAACTGGCCAACTCTGCAGAGAAAGGCCAACAAGTCTTGTCTAAACTCCTTTTTTGTCACAAGGGTCCTTTTCTTTTTTTTTTTATTTCATTTCCTGGATTCTTTTCACTCTTGACACTCATTTCTTTCTCTTTTTTTCTTCACCATATTTTTTCAACCTTCCTGGCCAAACTCAACATGAATCTATATATTCCTGATAATGTATCACTGAAAGGTTAATATTAATAATAAGAAATAAGAAAGTGACATCCTGTGATCATTTCCATCTGAACCCCATCAGAAAAGATGTTACAATAATAGTTACAATAAAGCCTCCCGCTTCCATATACGTGATCTCTGCTTTTGCACCTTTCTACAGAGATCTCGGAACATTTATTATCCAAGCATGATGGAATTTAACTCATGGTCCTTTTCCAGCTGTTTTGAAGGATTCGCTGCACAGCATCTGAGCTGTAGCTGGCCTGGAAATGACTTATTCTGCTGTGCCTTCAGAGGACAGCACTCCTCTCCCCAACATTTGGGAATAGCTTCGTCATTGTGGAAACTAAGAGACGGAGAAATGGAATACTGTTCTTGCTCATGACTGGCCTGACTTCCCATCTTCTGATTCATAAAGAAACACTGGATGTTGAAGCACAAAAATTTCTACATAGCCACCATTTCCTGGTGATTATAATAGAATGGAAGCTCATCAAGGGCAGACACAGGCTATTTGGTGCTTTTGTTCTCCCTGTGCATTGCACATAGTAGACACTTAATCTAATGTTTTGTTAAAATGAATTGTTGTAGGCAGACGCTTTCTCACTTAGGAAACCAGTTCTCAAATAAATGAACTTTAAGACCATATCCCATCCTTCTTCACACCCAGAATGCCTTATAAAGGATCTGAGGAGCCAAGGCTAATTTAATGTCCCTCATTCAGGTTTTGTCTTGTGCTTCCAGATTATTTTGCTAGTCTTGGCAGATTTCAGGACTTATGAGCAAAACAGAATTTTGAAAATGAAAACAAAAACCCAGGAGTAGCTCCCAGGACCCTCGAGGTTTTTTTCTTAAAGATCTTGAGAATGGGGCAATGGCTGATTTAAGAAGTGCCAGCTGAGATCTTGGGTCAAGCGCTGGTGGCCTGTACCCTGACTGATCACTTGGGAACAAATCAAATTGAGGAATGACAGAAGCCCTGCTGACAAGCGTGCCTTCGACCTCTCACACAGTTGCTCTCTAGTGCACAGAGCATGAACCATTAAGTTTTTAGACTCTTAGAAAAGTCTCAGGGTTAAGTTTGGTTCAACATTTGATCATTTCACCATGTGATGAATGGAACCAATCACTGTCCCAGCTTCTTTTTCTTTCATATGATTTTTCTTTCCCAGATCGACATACTCATTCCTATTTGTCATCTCTGTCTCTTTCTCTTTCTTGTTTCTTGATTTCTCTGCCTCTGTCTCTGATTCTTAGAGTTATGATATAGAGGTGTTTGGGGGCTTTTTTCATAGAGAGGGATAGAGGGAGAAAGAGGCTGTTCTGCCACAGTGACACCTGTGAGGACATGGGAGCTTTTCCTTAGTTTGAGATCCTTCCCAGTCATTAAGGGTTCCCATTCTGCCATGTGCTTTTCAAGAAGGTCCCTCACCATTCCTTGCCAGGGCTGAGATCATTTCCCAATCTAAGCCTTCAGAAGGCTTTTCTTTTTAACTATTACTAAACATTCACCAGAGGATTTCATGCCTTCCTTAAACAGGGCATGTGAATACAGATAATCACAATTTTTTAATCCAGCGGTATGGAGAGCTTTGGGCAGCCAAAGCTTCTGTTGATCATAATATACATGTGCCTCATGTTGTTAACATTTTCAAAAACCTCCTTTGAGCCTTGTCATCCCCTTGTGAGATAGGACAGGCAGCTACAATCACCATCTTAAAGATGTGGACAGGGATAAAAATGAAATGTGGAGAATAACTATCTGGCTTACCCAAGACAATACGAGCCGTCTTTAGGTCAGGATCATATACATAAGCAGATCAAGCATTGTCACACTAGCGATGGGACTGATGTTCAATAACCTGACAATTTTGGGTGGACAAAGACTTTTGTACCTTTTTGGGTCAATGTCTGGGTTTGCTTTTTCCCATAGATTAGAGAAACTGTTTAGAGCAGTGAGGAGACTTAGAGAAGTAGCACAAACTTGTCGTTTTATGGACCAGGCAGAGAAGAGATGTATGCAAAGGCAGGATCAGGTCCTGGGAGGACACAGCCAGTCCCCTTCACATCCTGCTATATGAATGGCCTCAGCAGCAGTAACTCAGGGCTACTTGAGGCACTTGAATTATTCAATTCATAATCCTTCAGAATCTCTTTGTGTGAGGAATTTGTTTTTAGGCAACCCTTAAATGCCTCAATAATGAAAATAGTATTCTGGAGGTCATAAAAATTGATTATTTTCTCCAAGAAGGATAATGGACTCGCTCTACTGGGAGAGCTTTAAAGCCCTCCCAAATTAGAGAGCATAGACTTTATGGTGTGTTGGTGAAACTAGCCACTTAATCATTAAGGTAACAGCCCCGTTGGTGGTTGCTATCCCACTACTGTTGCACGGATCCCTGCTCCAGAGACCGTTCTTGGTTTCCTCTGCCATCCATAAGGTAGACAAGAACATCTTGAGCAAGTTGTCCATGTCCCCGGGCAGCACTGGGTGTCCACGAAATTGACATCTTTGGACGTATTTTCTTTCCTTGAGTCACATTTTAATAAGCCGTGCTCTCTTAGAAGCAGTGAATGGTGTGTTTCCAAGCGCTCCCCTCACACTCACGCTCATCTCACTCCCTTCCTTTTTCTTTCGTCCAATGGGCCTTTTCTCTTTAAGCTGACCACCAGTCTCGGTAGCCCCAGGTTACCGAGAATATCCAGCAGATGGATGCTCTTCTGGTTGGGAGGTTTATGGTGGGTTTTTTGGTTTGCTTTGCTTTTTAAGATGCCAGACTTTTTTTTCTTCTCAGGAATTCTGAATTAGGGTGGGTTTGTGAACCGCCCCCCCAGGGATCACACTTTTTTTACTCTGTTGTTGCATGTCCTTAACCTGCTTGCTTTTATCCTTTTTCTCCTAAACACCAGCCATGCCATCCTACCACACGTGCCTCTCTTGGGCATGGAAGCCACCCCTGTTAGGACCAGAGACAGTCCAGCTAGGTAAGCTTCATACCAGCTATTGTACACCATTCACCATGAGGGGGACTCTTGGACCCCAGTGGAGGCTGCATTACTCAGAGGGAAAGAGGCAAATCCAGGATGAATTTAGATAATTTAAAAAAAAACATTTAAAACATTAAGCACTAGATGTCCCTTTTAATGTGTTGATATGAATGGGGTCTCAGCCCACCTTCTTCATCAGTTAAGTATATCACTTGACCATGGTGTTCCAGTGTTCCATAACCTTTTATTACAAAAGATCCTTTCAAACTTGAGTCCTTTTTCCACCTCCTCTAAAAGGTGGAATGACCTTGGAAGTTGTGTATATTCTGGCCAAGTGATACCCATGCAGAGAAGCCCTAGACCCTGAAGAAAGTCAGAGATCTGGCTTTGTTCTCTGCCTCCAAGCCTTGCATTTCCTTCAATAAAATGGGATTGACAGCACTTGTGCTTTTTGTCTCACAGAATGGTTAAGGAGAAAGCACTTGGTATGAATATTTGAATTCTTTTACTGTTTTAATATTTTTTATTTTGCCTAGTTACGTGTAAAGGAGTTTTTACCATTTATTTTTAAATCTTGGAGTTCCAGATTTTCTCCCTCCCTACCCCCAACCTCCACTGAGAAAGCACATGTGAAGTTATGTAAACATTTCTGTAAAAATCGTATTGCGAAAGAAAACCTAGATTTTGGGCACTAAAAAAAATAAGAAAAAACCTCAAGGGGAAAAGAAGTAAAGTATGCTTCAGTCTGTATTCAGACATAGTCAGTTCTTTCTCTGGGTATAGATGACAAGAGGAGAGCATTTTGTAAAGATTTTCTGGAGATGGCATTAATATCCTGGGCTATTTACTGGCTTCCAGCTTTTCGAAGGCTCCTTCAGGGAGCAAAAGGGAATTTTGGCTCAAGGCATTATTTCTGGAAGGGGGAAGCTTAGAACAGCATCATTTCTTCTTGGCTTCAGTCCTGCTTTCCTTTTCCAGTGAGCTAGAACCAGGGATTGGCAAGACCACCACCTCTTGGCTCAAGGGAGCCTCTAAAAACAAGTAGCCTACAATTCGCTGACCCTCTCAGGTAGACTGAGCCAAGAAATGGTCACTGCTAATGCTTCCTTCTTTCTCCTTTCCATTATCTCAGGCCGGGATCTCCAGTCTCTGCTTTGGCACCAAAGTCCTGCTTAGCCTTTGAACCAGTGGTCAGTGTGCTCCGGCTTTCAACCTCTGACTACCAGATTCCTGCTTTGAAAGAGCTTAGAAGAGTCCCCCCTGTCTGCTCCAGTCAGCACAACAGTGCCACCCAGAAAGAGGTAAAATTATGGGCATGAAGCCCCTTCTCACGTGGGAACCTTGTTCTGCTTGGGCCCGAGGCCAGAGCCAAGAATGGCTGGGGAAGGTGCCGAGAAGATGGTCTGCCCCAGAAGTGCTGGATCTACTCCTCCTTTGGGCTTCTTCTCTTGCCAGGGAGGGACATCTTGGGCGGAGCTGGGCTGGACAGGGATGGGCTCAGGTCCCTTTGGGTACCCAGATTCTGCAATCTGATCTTGAAGAGTACTGTGAGCATCAAAGGAGACATTCCTTGTTAGTCATGGCCTGGGCTCCCTAAAGAGCGCCCATCCCCATCCCTGGGCCTCTTCTGTTCTTTCTTAGCCCTGCCATAGCTTTGTGCGCTTGTGCATTTCTCAGAATAAGGTGGGACCCCAGGTGGGCAGGAGAGCACAAACAATGGGATATCTTTGAGGAATTTTCATTTTCTAGATTTCCCAGTCCTATAAATTAAGGTTTTACTGGGCCAATGACTACCTCTTAGGGAACAAATTGTCTGCTTGTTGGTCCCAGTAATTCAGAAAACCAGGGAAGTGATACTTGCAGCAAACTACAAAGCTACTTAATGTGATTTTGGCTTTTGTACTATTTTTTCTTTATGGCTTCTTCTCTCTGTCAATAGAGTGAGCCAGAGAAGCGGCCAACAAAAGTCTCCCAGATTCGAATCCGAAAAACCATTCCTAGGCCAGACCCCAACCTCACCCCAATGGGACTGCCTCGACCCAAAAGGTGAGTTCTTCCTCTGGATTTAAGAAATCTTCCAACTTTGCAGCAGCCAAGACTTTGATTTTTGACTTTGATTCTTTAATTTGGGGTCACCTTCTTTGGAAGGGGCTGCCGACTTTCTGGTTCATAGGGTAAGGAGAATTTGAAATGTGAATCTGTTGGGGAAGAACAGTCAAAAGGGAACTGAGATGTGACCACCCAGGATAATGATGAGAGAACTTATCCCATCCTTCAGGGCTTAGGCCTTTATTGGGAAATAGCAGAATTTTCATTGGCTTTTTGCTTCTCTGGCTGTGGGTATAGTTTGACAAACATTGCCTTCTGTGTTTTGACCCAATAAAAACCTTTTTTCAATCAAATCAAAGGCCCCCATTGATCGGCCTTTCTTTTGTTGTTAAGTAAAGAGAGCATTTTCTTAACTGATCATCTGGAAAATTTCTTCGTCTGAAAATTGTCTGTTCATATCTTTTGACCATTTATCAATTGGAGAATGGCTTGAATTCTTATATATTTGAGTCAGTTCTCTATATATTTTAGAAATGAGGCCTTTATCAGAACCTTTGGATGTAAAAGTATTTTCCCAGTTCACTGCTACCCTTCTAATCTTGTCTGCATTCATTTTGTTTGTACAAAAACTTTTTAACTTGATATACTCGAACTTATCTATTTTGTGATTAATGATGACCTCTAGTTCTTTGGTCACAAATTCCTTCCCCCTCCACTGGTCTGAGAGGTAAACCATCCTACATTGTTCTAATTTGTTTATAATATCATTCTTTATGCCTAGATCATGAATCCATTTTGACCTTATCTTGGTATATGGTGTTAGGTGTGGGTCGATGCCTAATTTCTTCCATACTCTTTTCCAATTATCCCAGCAGTTTTTGTCAAATAGTGAGTTTTTATCCCCAAAACTGGGGTCTTTGGGTTTATCGAACACTAGATTACAATTGTCATTGAGTATTTTGTCCTGTGAACCTAACCCATTCCACTGATCCACTACTCTATTTCTTATCCAGTACCAAATGGTTTTGGTGACCACTGCTTTATAATATAGTTTTAGATCTGGTGCAGCTAGGCCACCCTCATTTGCTTTTTTTTTTTTTCATTAATTCCCTTGAAATTCTTGACCTTTTGTTTTTCCAGGTGAATTTTGTTGTTATTTTTTCTAGGTCAGTTAAATAATCTCTTGGGAGTTTGATTGGTATAGCACTAAATAAATAGATTAGGTAGTATTGCCATCTTTATTATATTCGCTGGACCTATCCAAGAGCACTTGATGTTTTTCCAATTGTTGAGATCTGACTTTATTTGTGTGGAGAGTGTTTTGTAGTTTTGCTCATATAGATCCTGACTTTCTCTTGGCAGATATATTCCCAAATATTTTATACTATCGATAGTTATTTTGAATGGAATTTCTCTTTGTATCTCTTGCTGAGAGGATTAGATTCTTGCAAGGGCTTTGAAAATGGCTCCAGTCATGAGTGAGCTCAGGATGAAGATGCAGGATGCATTCATGTTCTCTCCTTTTCAGGCTGAAGAAGAAGGAATTCAGTTTGGAAGAAATCTACACCAATAAAAATTACAAGTCCCCTCCTGCGTCCAGGTATGTCCCCCAGGATAGTGTGCCCACCTGTGCCATCTCTCAGATGTGGTCCAAAGGGATTGTTCCCAATATTGGGGTGGAGGGAGGGGGGGACTGAAGCCTCTTTGGATATACATACTAGACAGACATGGGAGAACAGGCCAGAGCTGGCGCTGAATGACTGCCTGGGACCCAGAGTATTCCAATACCAAAGAAATCAAGTCAGCTTAGGTCTTGTCCCCAAGTTGTCCTGACTACAGGGAATCTTCATAGCTCTGCCAGTAGAAATAATAGCCTGGTAGCTACGACTAAAAACCAGGAGATTAAAGCCCAAGGGAAGTCACTCCAAATCCTTGCACATTGGAACCTTGGGACCCTTCCAAAGGAGGAAACCAGGATAGTGGGACATGGCCCCAGGTTGTGAAGCTGCTGGGGCAGGTCTGGCTTAACTTCAGGACAGCTCCCCTAACAGCCACAGCTGTCCAGAAGTAAGAGGGGCTGCCCAGGGAAGGGGTGCTATCTCCTCGTTCAGGCTTTTCCCAGGAATGCCGGAGGACCCCTCGCCGTGCTCATTTTAAAGGGGAGTCCCAGACGGCCAGGTCCGAGGATCCAGCCCTGCAGGGCCCCTGAGGATCTTCCCAGGAGAACCTTTGCATGTGCAGGCTTAATAGCCCCGTTTTCATCTCCCAATCCCAGGTGTTTAGAGACCATCTTTGAAGAGCCCAAAGAGAGAAATGGGGCGCTCATTTCTGTCAGTCAGCAGAAGAGAAAGCGGGTCCTGGAGTTCCAGGATTTCACTGTCCCTCGGAAGAGGAGGAATCGTGGTAAGATCAAGGTGATGGGCAGCTTCACCAGGGCAAAAAAGGCTGCCCTGCAGAGCCGAGAGCTCGATGCCCTTTTGATTCAGAAGCTAATGGACCTGGAAACCTTCCTTGCCAAGGAGGGAGAAGACGAGTTGACTTCAGGCTGCTGAGGGGTCAAGGCTGTGGAGGAATCTGGGGACCACTGGAGACCATTCTCTTGGACCTCCTCGGTGAGGAGAATCTCTTGACGGTTCTCAGTCATCTAGACCACTCAGCCCGCATAAGGGATCCCTGGTGAACAAGCTCTGTGGAGGTGCAGCCTTCTCTGCTTGGCTGCTGAGGAAGGCTCGCCTGCCCTCTCTGGGCGGGCCTGGGTCCTCCGCAGCCTTGGCAGGCCCCCTGGCCAGCGGCCCACCTTGATAACACTAGGATTTCCAGGACCCACCCACCTCATTTTGCACGTCCCTGTGGACTTTCTCCATTGTTTACAGCGGTGCTAGTCGCAGAAGCTGAACCACCTTGTTCTTGGGATCCCCGACTCTCAGGAGGAGCTGGGGAATGGTTTGTCCTGATGTTGTTCTTAAATCCTGGGAATGAGTCTGCTTAGAACTGGGTTCTGTGTGAGTGGCCTGCCCCGCCCCACCCCACCCTGCCCACCGGTGCCCCTGGCCACTGGCACCAGAGGAGCCCAACAAGGCACCATTCCAAGTCAGTTGCACTTTTCAATGTTGTGGTGTTTCCTCTTTTTACTATTATTGTTATTGTCGTTATTATTATTATTGCTGCATGTTGGGGAGCCTTTAAATGTGATTTTTGTTTTTATTTTGATTTTTTAACATGTGGAGGAGAAAGGCATTTCTGTTTTAAACAGACTGTTGGATATGCGGGGTGGGTCTGGCCCAATCTCTCACAGGGCGGTGGGAAGCCATGTCCCCCTCCCTCCTCTCTGGGCTGTATCAGGAGCCTGGAGAAGAGGGGTCCTGCGGCCACTTCCCACCCTTCAAGTGAGTGGACTTCATGGGCAGAGAGCAGGTTTTTCTCCAGGTAGCTTTTAATATGCTAGGATCAGATGGGATTTTACTTTGTTTTATGGCCAAAACCGATGATGGTGGGTGACGGTGGACTTAGTCCCGGGGCTGGCTGGGTTCCAAGGCTTATTCCCTAAGTCTCCAAATGTGAGAAAAACCATCTGCTTCTGGGCAAGGAGAGAACATTCTCCACTCCTCCTCGCTAGAAGTTGCCTGGAGAGAAGCCAGCCCTCGCCAGCCCCAGGCACGGCCCTCCGCTCTCTGGTCACTGTGTTTATGAATTGTACTTGAAGCTTAGGAAGAGGAAGAGCGAGAGATTGGGACTGACTGCAACTGCCTGTGTGGTTCTTTGGCCAGAGGGATGCCGTCTCATTTCCTGAGCCCTTCTCCACTTAATCCTCTTGGTCACCCTCCTTCCCTTTGCTCTCTGCGTTTCTTTTTCTAATAAGCTGGTCTTCCTTTGAAACGAGTGTAGAGAGCTGGGGTTCCCTGTCAGGGTGTCAGGGCTCCTCCTGTCTCCAGATCCCTGGCACCTCTTCCATTCCTCCAGGCCACTGTGCCGGGTGCTTTGAGGCCTGCACCCCACAAGACTCACACCACAAGACTCATGCACCCCCTTGGGTAGAGAGGCCTTTCCTCCACAGCCTGGCTGTCTACGCCAGTTTGGGAAAGTGTGGGCTCTTTCCCTTGGAAATTCCTGGCCTAGACTTAGAGACCCAGAGCATCCGCTATAGGCGAATGGGACCAGAACCCTTGCCCCCCAGATTGGACCAACTCGGTACCGTCCGTGGCTGCACCCGGGCTCAGGACACATCCTAGAGCCCTGTATCGTTCAGAGCTGCCCAGGACAGGGGTCTCGATGCTAAGTTCCTCCCTCTCTATGCAGTACCTTGGAGGTACTGCTTTAGCCCAGCCACAAATGGGACTTAGAACGGCCAGGTGACCAGAGATTGATGAAGTTCTGGCAACGCCATGGAGGGAGGGGGATGCAGGGGCCCCTGTGCTGTGGGCCTCAGCGGCCCCTGTTATTTCTCAAGTCAGCTGACTTGCCCCATAGCTTCCCCTGTTCCAGTTCTAATGAGGCTCAAAAGGCTTCAGACCTTAACCTTCCCTCCAAGTCTCTTATCGGGCTTCCATTCACTCACAGGGTCTTGACGGATGTGGGGATCTAGAATTCCGTAGCCACATCTGTCATCATATCTACAGGCTTTTCACAAACACTTCCAAGCCCCCCTGGCAGGGACCAGGTGTTCTGCCCCAGCTGGCCTGGATCACCTCAGGGGCCAGCGTGTTTCCTGGCTGGGACAGGGGGAAGACATCTCAGGTCTGAGCAGGGTTCTGCTTGTTGCTGAACCTTTCATGGCTGACTTCCCCCTTCCTGCCACTTCTCTTTCCCCTCCCCCCACTTTCCTCACCCCTTTCCAATCTCATTTCTCTGTTCATGTGAAAGTACCTCATTCAAACCGATCATGTCTGTGTTGTCTTACTAAGGGGGAGGGGGGTGCCGTGAAGAGACATGTAGCATTTGCCTTACTCGGAGCCCAATGAGCTCAGAAACTCATGCTGTGAATCCCAAAACATGATGCTCCCCTCCCCCCCCCAGCTGTGAAAATCATGACTTGGTCACACTTTTGCCTGAAGGGCATGCTGGAGCTGGAGCCAACTTAGAAGAATGGGGGCATCTGTTCTTCTGGCCCGGCCATGGGGTGCTCAGTAGGTAGGTTCTGGGATGGGAGCTCTAGAGCCACCCTCTCAGTCTCCAGGCCAAGATTCTTTCATTAAACACTATGTATATTAAGATCAACCTTTAGGCAATGATGCTTTTCTCTTGTCACTTTGAGGCAGGGGAATGATTTTGTTTGGTTTTGTTTTTCCTTTAATGCCTGTGGGAAAATATTTTTTAAGCTTTCTTCTGAGTGTCTGTGAAAGGACCTAGGATGTACCACGATGTGGGTGGCTTTATCCAAAGCATTATACAGAATTGGCAGAAGTGTCCATTCCTTATGTACCTTGTCAGGAAAGGACCCTCCCTGCCAAGGGAACTGAAATCCTTATGTCCAGGCACTGGACAGGGGAGAAGGCTTCAGCCGACGGAAATCAGAGTTTCATATTCTATTGAGCCACAAACCCAGCCCCAGAAATTTTCTGGGTTTCCTGGTGGGTGGGGTGGGGTGGGGTGGGGTCGGGGTAGGGGGTGGGAGGGTAAGAAAAGATGATGGTCAAAATTGTTACTTAAGCATTTGCACAAGCCACCTTGTGCTGCATTTGATTTCTGGGAGACATTTCAGCACCGCTGGTGCTGGACAGGGCCAGTAGCTGCCTGAATAAAGTGTTTCTATCTTATCATGAGAAATAGTTCAGTGAAATTTGTACATTTTTGGTAATCTCAATCATGCCCCTTGCAGTCTCATTTCTGTTTGGTAGTTTGTGACTCTGAAATTCCCACTGTTATATGTGTTAATTTATGAAAATAAAAAAAACCAAACAAACCAACCACAACTTTTTTTTTTTTTTTTTGAAAAAGTTTCAAAAAATTCTCATCTATGTGATTGTTTCTTGTGACTACAGCATCAATGGGAGTAAAATGTTACCCTGGGGGGAAGGAGACAGAATATGCACCTTTTTTATTGAAAATCCCATGGGTATTAGGGTCAATCTGTCACTGAAAATTTTCTTTGACCTCTTGTGAAAGCTCCCTCTGGGCCTAGAGTAGGCAGACCTTCCTTTCCTTCTTAGTGAGGTGACACACCTTTAGTCTTCAAGCACTACTCAAAGTATTCTGAATGAGTCTGATTAATAGAATGGGTGATTAAGTCAGACTGTAGACTGCCTGCCTCTGCCTGCCTTAGTGTTTCATCCCTCAGTTACCTCTGGTTATGGTGCTTACATAAGTTTGTGGCGTGGCTTCCTGCATCAAGGACAAACTCTTGAGGTTGGGGACTTTTTGTATCCCTAGTGTGATGTTATAGATACACAGTAGGTACTTAATGAATGCATGTCTCTCTTTTCTCCCTCCTTCTTTCCTTTCCTCTTCCCCTACTTTCTTCCTTCATTTTTCCTTCTCTCCTTCCTTCCTTCCTTCCTTCCTTCCTTCCTTCCTTCCTTCCTTCC
>JAJPUD010004910.1:30539-71570 GCA_023553655.1 Myrmecobius fasciatus | reverse complement strand
CTTCCTTCCTTCCTTCCTTCCTTCCTTCCTTCCTTCCTTCCTTCCTTTCTTCCTTCCTTCTTATCTAGGCCAGGGCTTCTTCTGTCATGCAAGGAGGTAAACAGTGCACAAAATCAGCATGCATTTATTAAGCACTTAATAATGTGCTAAGCACTCTGCTAAGTCCTAGAGATTAAAAAGAATGACAGAAACAGTTTGTATCCTCAAGAGAGCTTGCATTCTTTTGGGGAAGCATACCACCAGTGATGACATGTACAAGATAATGTGTGAACCCGAGGGCCCTCAATGGGGGGCACTGGAAGAGGCCTCTGGCAGAAGGTCAGATCTAAGCTGGAACTTGAAGGAAGGGGAGAACATTCAGGGTTTCGGGCCAGTCAGTAAAAAGACACGGAGTTGGATGTCGGGTGTTTAAAGATCAGAAGGGCCAACAGTCAGTGGAGGAGAGTAAGTGCAAGAACACGGATAAGATGAGAAGGCTTTAGGTTGTCAAGAGTTTTAAAAGCCTCACAGGATTTGATTATTGATCCTAGAGAGATAATAGGGCATTGCTAGATTTTATTAATTGGAGGATAGATTGGAGATGAGGAGGAAGAGCTACCCAAAGATGGAGTGATGGGAGCCTGCACTGGAGCGACTGAGAATGTAATAGTCAGCTGTCCCTGGGCTTCTTGGAAGGGTTGGGGCCTGAGTGAACTGTGAAAGGAAGGAAGGCCCCCCAAAATCCAGTGCATTACAGGTGTGCAGGAAGTACAGGGAAGTGACTTGTGCATGTGTGGGAAATGGGAGGTAATTTGATGACTGTATTGTTTTACTTTATTGAATCTCACTTGGGTCTCCTTTGCCCTCTCCAAAGCTTCTGGTAACTGTTGTTTTTTGCCTCTTTGGACCCAGTTCCAGGTGATGTCACTCCCATTTGATTCTTCCATGCTCACCTCAAAGTTGTATGGTGGGCTGACAAGAAATACCTGGATTGCTTTAGACAGATTCTGGGCCAGGTCCCATCCCAGGAGACACACTGGAGCCTTGTGATGGACAGACACATCACAGCTCACTAGCCATGGAAAATCCGGGGTGGGAGAAAATCCAAAGGAGCATCTTTCCCTTCTCTAGTAAAGGTCTCCTGGGTGTTCAGCTTAAAGAGAAACCTGAAAAGATGGGGCTCCAGAGGCAGCTGCTGGATCAGGTGCGATAACCAGGAAAAGGCTGAGGTGGGGGACACTAGAGACAGCATCCCACGGTCTCCAAGAAAAGGCAGAAAAATGGCGCAATCTTGATCTGAATAGACACAGTGATGGGCGTTTCTAGAAGAATACTTGATCATCTTTCTGTGTACACAGTGGGCAACTTGAATTTGATTTCTTCATGTGGCAAAATACAAATTTGGATGAGTGTAAATGAAATCATTAGCTGGAAAACCTAGGTCATAAGTTTGAGAGAGGAATAAGAGTAAGAAATAATAGCACAGTGAGATTTGCAAAATGATTTACAGGCAATCAAGCATGTCTGAAGTACCTACTGTGTGCCAGAGGTGCAAAAACAGGCAAAACCATGTCTGCTTTTTAGGAGCTGACATTCTGTCAGAAGAGGCAAACATATAAATAAGTACATATCAGCAAGCATTTCTAAAGTGTCTTCCATGTGCTAGGCACTGTGCAAAGTGCTGGAGATACAAAGAAATGGAACCTCTGCTCTCCAGCAATGACTTGTGCATATGGAAACATACAAATTAGATTGATTTTCTCATTGGACCCTGAGAAAGTGGTGCTACTGTTATAAATATCATACCCATTGTACAAATGAGACTACATTAGAAAACCTAAATGAATTGTCCCCAGAATTGCAGAATTGGCGTCTGAAAGGTGAGTTTTGAACTCGGGTCTTCCTAACTTTAAAGTGTAGCACTGAGTCCACTATGAGACCCAGAGCCTGAGGAAACGCCATCCTACATTGGAAAAGTAGAGATTTCTTTCTAATCCTGGGCCCGAGTCACGTTAAAGCTGTGAAATGAGGTTTTGATAATTTTAAAATAAGTCGTAACTCATGTCATGTCATAATTTACATGTATTAATCCATATTATATGTAATAACTCATAGCTTACTCATGTAAGTGAGGTAGGTACATTGATTGTAAAACCACCTTTTCTTCCTCATCCCCATTTGTCTCTGGAAGTTCATTCCTTCATATCCTGTTAACGATAATGATTTTGATGGATTTTTTTTTAAAGGCCTGAATATTTAATATTATAGCTCCTCAAACACTATGGTTCCTTTTTCTTGCTCTATAGAAGAAATGGTATTAAATGAAATGTTACATATACTCTCACTAAGAGAAAACTTCTTAACATGTGGGCATCCCTGCCTCATTTAAATTTAAGTGAATGCCATCCATCCCCAGCCTCTTCATGGTTTAAGCAGAATTGAGTAGTGGTACATACGGGACATGTTTAGTGTCTTCATGGGCAGGCACCAAAGAGGGCAAGTTCAGGGAAAAGCAGATCTGTCTTTAGAACTTCGAGCAGTCGAATTGCTTGTGTCTTGGGGAAGGGGAATGGGGCGGAGAGAAGGAGAAAAATTGGGAAAGAGGTTTTGCAAGGGTGAATGTTGAAGACTATCTTTGTATATATTTGGAAAAATAAAATAATATTATTATTAGAACTTCAGCAGTCCTTGAAGAAATGGATAAAATTGTGGCTTTAGCCCGAGTCTTCTATGCTAAAAAACTCAAAGGTCAAATGACCCTTCTCAGTTCTACCTTGTCTTTGCTCAATCTTGCATTTTCTTTTCTACTTTCTCATCTTACTCTCCTGCTGCCATTTTTTCCTGGTTCAGCTTTCTGGGAGAGGCTCTATCTATCCCCAGTGCTGCTTCTGCTGTTCACCTGTTTCCACATTCTAAAGGAAAGATGGTTTCTATCCACCCTCTTGAGTCAATCAGTTCATGAGTCCTTGGGAATGGTGGCACAGACTTTTTAAAGACAATCACAAGAGGGGCAGCTGGGTAGCACAGTGGATAGAGCACCAGCCCTGAAGTCAGGAGGACCTGAGTTCAAATCTAGCCTCAGACACTTAACACTTCCTAGCTGTGTGACCCTGGGCAAGTCACTTAACTCCATTTTCCTCAGCAAAAAAAAAGGGGGGGGGGACATCACAAGCAAAGGGACTTCCAAAGAGTACCTTCCATCAAGGGCTCTCTCTGAAGCTTTCAGATTTATCCCTACCTAATTAAAGCTCTCTCTTGGTTTACCTGGAAGGATGCATCCCTCCAGGGCTTGAAAGAACAAGTGGATTCAAGGGGCCTTTTTCCAGGGTTGCAGAGATTTCTCCTCATGCAATGTTGAAGTTTCAGCAGAGGAGCTTTTGAAGCCATTGGACCACTGTCTCAAGGGAGGGAGAAGACCTCCAGGTAGAGGATTTGGGAATATCTTTTGTATTTATATGTAAGAGGAGGCCAAAATTCAATTACTTTCTGGACTCAAAGGACTTCATTTCAAATCTAGAATCCAATATTTATAATTAATTGTGTGATATGTAGGGAAATAGCATGTTATTTGTGTGCTATTATATTCCAATTATTAATAGTATTATGATCAATATTAAATAATATATCATGTTATAGCATTAATATACATAACAGATATTATTTGTTTTGTATTGCTTATTAATGTTGAATGTAGTTCTATATATATGAGTAGAAAATTACATTGATTTCCACGTTGAGAGACGGGGAGAGAAATGAAAAGATGGTCCTTCTCTTCCCTTGGAGACTACCTTTTGTCTGTATGAGACCAATCATACAAATATCTTTACCCCCTTGTCCAAACTGTTGATATAATGTGAGCTCTCAAGGACTGGAGAACTTTGTTTCCCATTCTCTTCCTAGAAAATGACTTAAGGTATTTCTTTCTAAAGCAGTTCCAGATTTTGGTATTGGTTCTCATGATCAGCAGACCTTCACTAAGTCAGCTGAACTCTCTGAGTGCCAGTTTAATGGAAGTTGATAGCCTCCAGGGGCTTTTCCAGTTTTTGTATCACCTATATATATATATATATATATATATTTATTTATATATATATTTTTTTACTATATCCTCCCCCTTCTATCTCCCAAAGAGCTACACTTTGTAGCAGGGGTTAATAATCTGACGTTATTTTTTTTTTAATTTGATAACTGTATTTAAGTATAATTGGCTTCCTTCTTATTCTGTATTTTAATGCATTAAAAGAAAAAACCCATTATTCTCAGAAAGGGACCCTAGGCTTTGATAGCTACCAGAGGGATCTGCCATAAAGAAGGTTAAGAACCCTTTTATAACAAAGATTTTTTTTAATTAAAGCTTTTTATTTTCAAATCATTTGCATGGATAATTTTTCAACATTGACCCTTGCAAAACCTTGTGTTCCAAATTCCCCTCCCCTAGATGGCAAGTAATCCAATATATGTTAAACATGTTAAAAATACATGTTACATCCAGTATATGTATACACATTTATACAATTCTCTTGCTGGACAAGAAAAATCATATCAAAAAGGCAAAAAAGAGAGAAAGAAAACAAAATGCAAGCAAACAGAGTGAAAATACTATGTTATGATCCACACTCAGTTTCCACAATCCCCTCTGTGGGTATAGATGGCTGTCTTCATCATAAGGTCATTGCAACTGGCCTGAATCATCTCATTGTTGAAGAGAGCTACGTCCATCAGAATGGATCATAGTTTATTGATCATACACATCTTGTTGCTGTGTATACTGATCTCCAGGTTCTGCTCATTTCACTCAGTATCAGTTCATGCAAGTCTCTCCAGGCCTCTCTGATATGATCCTGCTGGTCGTTTCTTACAGAACAATAATATTCCATAACATTCATAGACTATCACTTATTCAGCCATTCTCCAGTTGATGGGCATCCATTCAGTTTCCAATTTCTTGCTACTACAAAAAGGGCTGCCACAAACATTTCTGTACATTTTCCCTCCTTGAAGATCTCTTTGGGATATAAGCCCAGTAGAAACCCTGCTGGATCAAATGTATATTAACTTTTAAAATATGCATTTCTTCATTAAAATGCACATAGCAAAGAATTTTTTTTAAGAAGTTTGTAAAACTAACCAACAAAGAAAATATACAGTCTTCCACAGCTGTAGTCTCCCACTGCTGCAAAGAAGTTAGGGAAGTGTTTGTCATGGCTCTTCTTTTGGACCTAAGCTCGTTCATTTTAGTTTCCAAAGCAATCAGTTTTTGCATGGTTTTCAATTACATTGTTATTGTTCAGAAAATATGTTGCTGACTCTGCTTATTTTACTTTGTCTCCATTTAAAAAAAAATGAGTAAGAAATGACTGGAAGCAGATGTTGGTAAGGAGGGAACTGGGGGAGGTGAAGTTTCATCTGTGGGAATGGCCCCTTGTGGGCTTTGTGTGGAAACTCAGTTGCCCTAGCAGTGGCTGTCCATGGTACCTGCCTTGGCTCAGGTCGGAGGGGAAGTTGGATCATTGCAAGGGGGAGCTTGAGATGCTAATCTAGGACCCTCAAGTCCATAAAGGAGGGAGAGGTACTTCATCATTAGTCCTCTAGGTTCTCAGTGGGTTGATCTGTGTTCCTAAGTCTCTGAAAGTTGTTTGTCTTTAGACTATTGCTATTAGTGAGTAAATTGTTCTCCTAGTTCTGCTCACTTCACTCTGCATCTGCCCATCCAAGTCTTTTCAGGTTTCTCTGAAACCATCTCCTTCATTTCACACAATAGTATTCCAATACATCCATATTACCATAATTGTTCAAACCTTTCCCAGTTTGACAAATGCCCCCCTAATTTCTAAGTCTTTGCCACCACTGGACAAATTGCTCCTCTAAATATTTTTGCAAATGTGGGATCTTTTCCCCCTTCTTCGGTCTCTTGGAATATAAACATGGTGGTGGTATAGCTGGATCAAAAGGTAGTCAGTCACCCTTAGTAGTTTTTTGGGTCTAGCTCCAAATTGCTTATTAGAATGGTCAGATTAACTTAGAGCTCTGGCCAAGGTGTATTAATGTACCTATTTTTCCAATCTTGTGGGTATTGGGTGCACAGCCGGAAGCTCTTACATTGCACTGTTTTAAAATGATCAGTTTCCTTGGCAAATCATTACACATTTTAAAACATTCTGAGCGGGGCTTCCCCAGACTGCCAAAATATGTGTGTGAAGGGGGAGGAGGGGAGGAATATTCATAACAGAAAAATGATTAAACACCCCTGTACTACACCAAGCTGCCCCTCTGTTCAAAATAACCTTTTTTCTTGATTAAGAAATATTAAAAAGTTATTGAGAGTAAAATGCAACTGGAAAATAAAGTAAAATTTATGTTTTTAAGCCAGTAGTCGAGAAAATTGATGAAAGAGAATCAAATCTCCCTATTTGTGATCCTCCTACCCATATCCCCATCAGAATTAGGAATAAATGTTACCACAAACTTCATTAACCAAGATGTAATCAGCTGGACAGCATGAGACTATCCCAAAGAGTCAGCCTTACTAAGCAGGTTGCTTGAGCTTGCCAATAAGCTCGTGGCACCAGTCAGAAGGAGCCAGAGATTATGATCTTGTCCAGTCTTCTCTGAACTTCTTCCAGGAGTGGAAAGATGTTATCTGCAGCTCAGATTTTAACTAACATGGCAGCAGGGCCAGAGAAGTAAGGAAGGAAGATAGAGAAGTAGAGGTTTCAGCCTGTGACCCTTGACATTATCACAGGGTCTTGGATCTTGATGGGAAAGAGCTCTGGACTTCTTCAAATCCAAGCTCCTCTTATTGATGAGGAAACCAGTGCAGAGGCACCCCCTTGTTATCTAGAAGGCATTAAAGGGAGGGTTTGAATCTAGGTCCTCTGATGCCAGGGGCAATCCTCTTTTAGTTAATAAGCATTTATTAAGCACCTACTGTGTGCCAAGCACTAGAGATAACAAGACAAACCACAATCACTGCCCTTAAAATCAAATAAGGAAGACAAGCAAACAAATACAAACAAGCTCTAGAGAGAAGTAGGAAGTAAGGAAAAGCCCTGGATTAAGACTGGCTAGGAAAAGCTTCCTGGAGAAGGTGGTGTTTTAGTTGTATCTGTGAGAGCCAAGAGGCCAATGACAGGGACCAGTGTAAGTCAGGGAGTGACTGGAAAAGTAGGAAGGGCTTTGAATGCCACGTGGAAGATTTTGTCTTTGATTCTGGTGGCAAGAAGAGCCCTGGGAGTTTATTGAAGTGGCAGTTGTGGTAGCAGTATATGTCACTAGTGGTTGAATGGAGGAGGAACTAGAGGGGGAGATCTGAAATAGGCAGCCCCCTTTCCCCCTCAGCAGCTCTTACAGTTGTCCATAGGTGAGAGGGTTAGGGGTCAAGGTCAGGAGATTGGGGGGTGAATTCCAGAAGCCCTAGTGGATATTGGGGGGGTGAGAAATAGGAGTCCCCCATTAGGAGCCTGAGGGATTAGGAGAAGAGGGTCATCCTTTCCAGTATAAGAGGAGGGAAAACATAATTCAGTTTGGGACATGGAGAGTTTAGGACATCTACATTCTGGAGTTTTTAGTCTAGATCAATAAGCATTTATTAAGCCCCCACTGTGTGCAAGGCCTTGGAAATACAAAGGGAAGAGTGAAAACGTTGCCTGTCCTCAAGAAACCCAGTCTAGTTGTGCACATACAGATAAATGGCAAATCAATAGCAGGTAATCGGGAGGGATGCTTGGGGAGAAGAGAAGGGAGCTGAGCCTTGAAGTCTCCTCACCCAGCCCTGCCACCCCGCCTTCTAAAACTTCACCCCAGATGCCTTACCTGGATGCTGGATGTGCCTGCCACTTTCTGGGGGTACAGCATTGCTTGAGCCTTGGGACCTGGGATAACTACGCTCTGGGGCTGACTCAGTGATTAGTGAGTCCCTGCCTGAAGCCTTCATATTGTGAGAAGGTCTGGCCTTGCTAACCAATGCTCTCCCAACTTTATTTCATATTTGCCACTCCTAGTTGTTATTTTACCTATTACTTTTGTCTGTAACCTGTTCCCCCAAATCTACCTTTTGCCAAAGAAAATGTCCATTGTGAATTTGTCACCTGTTTATTTTGAACTAGGTTCTAACTAAAAACTAGGTTTTCAGAATAAAATTCATTGCTACCCTGACCTCATCACTACTCTCCACTGCCTTTGCTCTCATTCACGTAATGGTGAGCAAGGCCTAGGGAATAATTTTTTTTAATATCATTTGGGAAAAACTATTATATTATTTAAATCTGACTTGATGTGATTAAAGGCTGTCCACACCCAGGATGTCACTTGACCCCATTTCCTCTCTAGAGATTTCCAATTTTCCCAGGCTTGGATCCATCCACAAGGTTCCTGTTTTGGGTTATCACACCCAGTATTCCTGAGGGGTCCATCCCAAGCTCCTGTTGTGAGTGACCATTACTCATGTCTATCTCAGTTTGCAAAATTGCTTAGCGGTCTATGAGGTCTACATGCGGTTTTTGCAGGAAAATCTTTTGTCAGAATCCTGTATAATGTCAGTCTTCCAGAATATGGGGAGAGAAAAAACCCCTCCCTCTCGGACAAGCTCTCCTCTATCAAATGACCTAGTAAATTTCTTTCTAAAATGATTTCAGATTTTGGGGTCTGTTCTTTAACAACAAATGAGAAAATCATGAAACCAGGTGAATTGAGTCACTAAAAGTTCATTATACATAACATTTTATACATAATGTGTATATGTGTGTGTATATATATATTATACATAACAAAATTGGGCCCTTGGTGCAGCAAGGCAACCTTTTACCCCAGCCTGATTGGTTCACTGGCCCACTCACCACAAGATCCTTCCTAAACCTTTTCATTGTCAAACCTCCCATGACTTCTTTTTTTCCTCCTCTTTTTGCTGAGACAATTGAGGTTAAGTGACTTGCCCAGGGTCACACAGCTAGGGAACGTTAAGATTTGAACTACAGTCCTCCTGACTTCAGGGCTGTTGCTCTATCCGCTGCGCCACCTAGCTGCCCTTCTCCCATGACTTCTACCCTCTCATCTGAGAACCCAGGCTCATATTTCACTGAAAAAATTGAGGTCCCTTCCTAAGGCTGTCTCCTTCCTGATTTCATACCAGTCAGCTACCTTCTGCCCCACCCCTTTCTTACATTATGACACAGCTCTTCCCTCATCCTTGCTAGAGCTGATCCTGACACAAAGGACCCCTATTCCATCTTTCTCCATCATCCCCAGTCTTTCATTTTCTCTGTTTCTGTCTGTCTCTCTCTACTGGCTGCTTTCCTGCTGCCCACAAACTATCCCCATGTCTCCCCCGTTCTCAAAAAACCCTCGCATCATCCACCCTCTTCCACCACATCCTGTCCTGTATTTCTCTTCCCTTTTGTGGCTGAACTCAAGACCACTTACAATGGGCACCCCAATGTTCTTCCACTCTTCTTAACAATCCAGCTTCCGACTAATACAACTTAACTGTCTCTTAAAGCTCCCAGGGTTCTCTCAGTCTCCAAGTGCAATGGCCTTTTCTCCATCCTCCTCCTCCATGACACTCTCCTACCTCTCTCAGTAATCCTTCTCAGTCTCCCCTGCTGCTTCTTTGTTCAGGTTGTGCTTGCTTATGATGGCTGCCTCTCTAATGGGGGTAATTTCTCCATTAGAAAAATAAGTTCTTGGGGCAGGGAATAGATCACCAGCCCTGAAGTCAGGAGGACCTGAGTTCCAATTTGACCTCAGACACTTAACACTTCCTGGCTGTGTGACCCTGGGCCAGTCACTTAACCCCAATTGCCTCAGAAAACAAACAAAAAAAGTAAGCTCTTTAAGTTTATTTAAGCTTACAGACCTTTAACGTTTGTTTTCTTTGAATCCTTCCTACTTAACACTAAGCCTGGAGAATAGTAAGTACTTAATAAATGCTTGTTGAGTTGATGAAAACTGGGGACTCTTAAGAGATAACGTGAGAATGACACATCTTCCTGGCCTGGGAGCAAAACCACAGCAAAAACCCAGAGGCTGGAGGGGAGTGCCCTGTCCAGAAAGCAGCAAGAAAGCCTGGATGGCTGGACTGTGTACAAGGAGGGAAGTAAAGCAGGTGACTGATTGAGTAGAAGAGGGGGGAGGGATGCTGGGTTGTGGAGGGTTCTATGTTTCAAACGCCATTTTTGTTGATTAAAAAAAATAGAAGTGAGTTTTTTAAAAAGCGTGGGACTAAGCTTGGCCATTATTGCTTCAAAACGTTGTTTCCCTTTACGTTGTTATAGTCCTATGTATTGTTTTGTTATATCCAGGAGGTAATAGGTTTGGGACAAGAAGGAGTTGATGCAGACATGTGCCTTCCTGGGAGTCCTGTGGTGACTCAGGGGTTCAAAGGGTTAAGGCTGCACCATCTCTCTCTGTCCAAGTCTCTTCTCTGCCTTAGTCAGCGGGCAGGGTACCGTCCATATGGAAGCAGCAAGGCCTTCTGCCTGTCCGTAGGAAACCACCTCTCTCCATTCCAAAAGCAGCAAGCGACTGCTAACTCTGGGCTGCAGAAAATATCTCATTTGGTTTAAATGTTCAGGGTGTGTTTTGTGCCACAGGGAAAAGGAGGTTTGAGTTTATGCCTGGAATAAAGATCTCTCTGCTTCCTGTCCCTTCCAGCTTCATCTTCTCCCAACTCTAGAATCCTACAATTAAGAAGCTCTGGAGGGTATCTTTGGGATCATTAATCCAACCCCTCCATTTTACTAATGAGAAAAACAGACTCATGGGACTTGCCCAAGATCATATGACCAGCCCCTAACCCTTACAAAGCTTTCTGTTACAAATTTTTCCCCCCTACTCCCCACCCCTCCTCTAGATGGCAGGATATCCACTGCATGTTAATTATGTTAAAATACTTGACAAGTAGAATATATGTCTACATATTTCCACACTTATCATTGTTGTGCAAGAAAAATCCTATCTACAAGAAAGAAAAATCAGAGAAAGGAAACCCAATGCAAGCAAACATCAATAGAGAGCATGAAAATGCTATGTTGTGGTCCACATTTCACATCCCTCTCTCTGGGTGTAGATGGCTTTCTTCACCGAACAATTGGAACTGGTTTGAAACATTTCATCGTTGAAGAGAGCCATGTCCATCGGCTTGATCATCATATAGTACTGTTGTTGCCGTGTATAATGATCTCCTGGTTCTGGCTCATTTCGCTCAGCATCAGTTCATGCAAGTCTCTCCAGACCTTTCTGAAATCATCCTCCTGATCATTTCTTCTAGAACAATAATATTCCATGACATTCATATACCATAATTTATTCAGCCACTCTCCAATTGATGGGCATCCATTCAGCTTCCAGTTTTTTGCCACTACAAAAAGGGCTGCCACAAACATTCTTGCACATGCGGGTTCCTTTTCTTCCTTTATGATTTCTTTGAGATATAAGCCCAATAGAAATGCTGCTGGGTCAAAGGGCATACACAGTTTGATAACTTTTTGAGCATAGTTCCAAATTACTCTCCAGAATGGCTGGATCCGTTCACAGCTCCACCAACAATGCATCAGTGTCCCACATTCCCTCCAGCATTCGTCATTTATCTTTTCCTGTCATTTTAGCCAATCTGACAGGTGTGTAGTGGTATCTCAGAGTTGTCTTAATTTGCATTTCTCTGATCAATAGTGGTTTGGAGCAACTTTACATATGACTAGAAATGGTTTTTAAAATTATCACTTCGTGTGGATGATATGATGGTATAGAGAACCCTAGAGAATCAACTCAAAATCTATTTTTATTGTTTTAGGTTTGTTTTTTCTTTACATTACTCACATTTCCCAATGTGTGCTTTTCCCTTCCCTCTCAGGAAGAACCCCTTCTAATAAAAGAAGAAATAAAGGAAAAACAGTTCAATGTATGGAAAACATTATATGTAGCATTCCATATCTTAGTCGCCCACCTCTGCAAAGAAAGGAACGAGTTCTACAAAACTTAAAAAGATACCAAAGATTCTTGTTCATGTCTTTGACACATAGACCTTCATGTCACCAATCTCAATTTCTCTCTTTTCTTGCCCCAACTCACTAGTGCTTACACTTCTAAATGGCATCAAGGAAGAAAAATCACTACTGACTCCTGCTCAGTTTACCAAGTGCATTATGGCAATCTTAAAGGATTATATAGGGAGCAATAAATTTGATTAAGAAAAACTCTGCACTTGTCTTTACAGAATCAGCAGTTGAAGCCAGTATTCATTTGGGAGCTCTAAAAGATTAAAATCTAGTGTTGATGGGGAGGACTTTTTATTTACTTTTTCTGAATGTCAGTTTTTTAAACACCAAAAAAAAAGCATTGTCAAACATACAACAGAATGCAAAAATGGGTTCCATATAAATTCCCATTATATATTTGTTGCTTTAAACTTTTTTTTGGTAAATTGCATATATTACTTTCATCCTACTCATTTGTCCTTCCTTCAGAACTCCTTTTGTTCTCTTACATGCATTTAAAAACATGTCTCAATGGATTTCTTTTTTTTTTAAAGTAATAGCTTTTTATTTTTCAAAATATATACAAAGATTCCAATTTTTTCTCCCTCCACTAGACAGCAAATAATCCAATATATGTTAAACATGTGCAATTCTTCTAAACATTTCCACATTTATGCTGCAAAAATAAAAGGGGAAAAATTAGAAAAAAAACAAATGAACAACAACAAGGTGAAAATACTATGCTATAATGCACATGCCCTCTTCATAGTCCTCTCTCTGGATGCAGATGGCTTTTTCCATCATGAGGTTATTGGAATTAATTTGAATCCCCTCATTGTTGAAAAGAGCCACATCCATCACAGTTGTTCATCACAATTTTGTCACTATATACAGTGATCTCCTGGTTCTGCTCACTTCACTTAGCATCAGTTGCTGTAAGTCTCTCCAGGCCTCTCTGAAATCGTCCTGCTGGTCATTTCTTACAGAACAATAATATTCTATAACATTCATATACCATCATTTATTCAGCCATTCTCCAGTTAATGGGCATCCACTCAGTTTCCAGCTTCTTGCCACTATAAAAGGGGCTGCCACAAACATTCTTGCACATGTGGGGCCCTTTCCCTCTTTTATGATTTCTTTGAGATACCGACTCAGTGAGAATAATTCAATTGTGAAATATATCCTGAGAGCACTTTATATTGCCCATCCAACTAGGGCTGAGGACTTAGTGCAAGGACACTTCTCCCTTTTCCTCCTCTAGAGAGAGGGAGTCACATATATCCTAAGTTATCACTTTATTCCTCTTGTTTCCCTCTGGGCTGAGGAAGCTTTTTCCTTTGTCCTAAATGTATACTTACAAAGTAAATTGGAGGTCATCTCAGAGGGACAGGTTTGAAGGAGGGAGAGAAAGCCTTCCTTCCTACGATGGGATTTGAACCGAGTTTTAAACGAAGCTGCCTTCATGGCCCTTGGAAGAGCTTGATCAGACTTCAAGGATGACAAGCTCATCCATTGCATCCTGAGCCAGGGCCACTTGTCCTGACTATTGTTCTGCCGCTGGACTCTGAAGGAGAGAGTAAGGCTGATAATTTGTGCAGCCCTGCCTTCCTTAAATCCAATTCATGAGGAGTCAAGACATCCCCCATGATATCATTGGTCTTCTGAAAAGTCATACGACAGATACTTTGCTTATTAAAATTAGAACAGCTGTGATAAAGCTGTTGATCAACAGAAATCCTAAGCCATGTGCATGCTGGTCCAGAGAGAAAAGTATAGACAATATTCTTTCCTGAGATGAGAGGCCTTCTCGCCTAACTTCTTAGCCTGGGGGCATTAAGGACTTTTTAGGACAAACTAGGGAAACTGTATTGGACTCTTAGTGACCTGATACCACCCAGATGCTCCTAGGAATAAAATTGAGCCGATAAGTATACCCCAGGCTATGAAAGCATTTATTAAGTTCTTACTGTATGCCAGGCATTTTGCTAAACCCTTTACCATATGGAAATAGTCAGATTCACAGCCAAAAGAATGAAGCATAAATGACCTGGACCTGTTCCAAAATAGAGAGCCCTGGAAGAAACTCACCAGTGGGAGAAGGTGGCCAGCATGGCAGATGGATGCTCCAGGTGAGAAGGTCCCAGGCACCAAAGGAAGTTCCAGGGTGAGAAGACAATCGAGTTATGGTCCAGAAATCTGGAGAGAGAAGGGACATGAGAGCAAAATGGTGATGTTTTTACTTTACTCTTTTTCACTGGTGGCTGCCAATGGATCTTGAAAAGGAAGCCATGCTTCCACAAGGAAGGTAGGGGACAATGAGGTGCTTGGAAAGGGAAGTCCCCAAAGAAGAGCAAGTTGCCAGAGAGCCTGGATGGATGGAGGTTATAATCAAGCAATCAACATTTTATTAAGTACCTACTATGTGCCAGGCACTTAATAAAGGCGACTTCAGGAATCAAGAAAGAACTTCATTCCCACTGGCTTGGGTGCTGTGTATCTTCCCAGGTTTTGTTTCCTTCAGCCTAATAGTTCTTTTTCTTTTAAAATAATTTTATTTATAACTTTTTTATATCATCCATAGTTCTAACTTCCTCTCCGTTTAGAAATCCATCCCTTAAGACATAAAATTAAAAAAAAAAAAAAGAAAAAAGGCAGCTCTACTAAATTACAGATAACCGACTCAAAGACATGCAAAGATTCCCACCTCTGCAAAAATAACAGAAAGTTTTATGTTGGCCATTTTGAGCTTTCCATTTACATTGTTGTAGTCAAAGTGTACATAGGTACATGGGTTTTTTCAAAAAGTCGAATTCTACTTTTCTTTGGGGATGGCAATAATACTGAATGAATGAAGGGAGATGTCTGGTCTTAAATGGCGGGATAGTCCTCTGTACCCCCTCCATGCCAGATCTTGGTGCTTTTTCTCATTCTGGTCTCTTCCTTTAATGCCCTCAGATTTAGCTTTTTTTGTAAATATTTGTTTGTGTGTGGTCTCCCCCATTAGAATGGGAGCTCCTTGAGGGCCGGGGCTATACTTTTACTTTGCTTTGAATGCTGAGCCCTTAACATAATGCCTGAATCCAAGAAGGAGCTGAGCTGTGCAAATCCAAAGTCATTTCTGCCATAAATGTTCTAAGGGACCACTTGTGTTCAATCTGTGATCCAGCCTTCCATACTCGCATTAGTCTGTTCAACCAAAGTCAAACACAGTACCCTGGAGTCATCGGCATCCTTCAAAAATGAAGGATAGGGACAGCTAAGTGGTGCAGTGGATAGAGCACCAGCCCTGAAGTCAGGAGGACTTAGCTGTGTGACCCTGGGCAAGTCACTTGACCCCAATTGCCTCAGCAAAAAGAAGGATGAACAAGAACAATAACTTAACACAGTATCTGGCAAATTGTAGGTGCTTAATAAATGTTCATTTATTGACTGATTGCATGTTGAATAACTATTGTGGTATTATCAAATGAGGAGACCTGACTTTGAGGCTTTGTTTCTTTACCTGTCAAATGGAAACATAGGTGTCATGACTCAACCTTTAAAGCCCATCTCATATTCCACCTCTTCCATGAAGTCTTCCTAGATATTACCAGCTGGTAAAGATCATGCCCTCCTCCTACCTTACAAAGACCTCATCTTTGGAAGATCACAGAGTGGGTCAGAAAATTTTAGGTTCTTCAAATTTCCTCCACAAACAAGACAGAAAATTGTCAAAAAGTGAATGTAGAGGGGCAGAAATAAGTAAAAGTTGGAGTAAAACAATTGTTCTCCTAAGACAACATGAGAAGATGTCTGGAGATACCTGACCTCCAAGAATGGAGTTCTGGCCTGACTGAAGTGCAAATGTCTCCAGGAAGATTCTGCTGAGCCAACAAACAGCAAGCTTTGGTGGCAGGAGAGTCCCTGAGGTTGCCTCAACTTCAATAACTTTCACCTCACTGACAGTATGGGGGTCAAACAACCGAGAAGAGGAAAACTGATGGAGCTTCTGCTGTATCAAGATGCCAGGTCCAGCTGTGTTAGCCAGATGTGGTTCTGAGCACAGAGAACAGAGAAGTGAGCACATGCTGGGTAAATATGTGGCAGGAAAGTGGGGGGCCCTTGCTGAAGAACTGAGCCCCTACTTTTGACTCCAGGGAAGAGAGCCGAGCTGAAGTTGCTACTGTAGGAGGGACTACAGGGAGCAAGCATGTGGTTGGTGGCTCTAGCCATAGTTTAGGGGTGAGAGGAATACCCCATATTGGACCCCTCAGGCAGAGCTCAGAAAATAACTGTAAAAGGTACCATCTCCACACATCTTGTAACTAGAATCTGATTACAACAATAATCAACTAAAAACAAAACAAAATAAAATGAGTAAGCAAAGAAGAAACAATTTGACCATAGACAGGTAATATGGGGAGAGAAGATCTGTGAAGTTAAAAAACCACTCCTATTTTTAGGAGAAATGTCAAATGTTCACAAGCCCCAAAAAAGAACTTAGAAAAGATTAAAAAATCAAGTAAGAGAGATGGAAGAAAAATTTAGGGGAAAAGTAAGAGTAGTTGAAGTAAATCAAGAAACTTATGAAAAAGTCAACCAATTGGAAAAAAGAGATCCAAAATCTTAAGAAAAAGCCTGAAAACTAGAATTGGGAAAAGGGAAACTAATGATGTTATAAGACACCAAGAAATAACAAAACAACATCAAGAGAATGAAAAAATAGAAGAGAATGTGAAACCTCTTATTAAAAAAAAACAATTGATCTAGAAAATATATCAAGAAGATACAAAATAGGAATGTCACTTACAATTTTTTAAAAAACAAGTCTTGATACAATATTACAAGAAATTATTAAGGAAAATTACCCTAGACCAAGAGGGTAAAGTAGAAATAGAAAAAATCTACTGATCACCATCTGAGGTCTCATAACCCAGTTTGAAAGCACCCAGATTAAGGAAAACAAGCAATAAGAGGAAAAAAGCAATTTAAATGCTACGAGCTATAACCAAGATCACACAGGATCTAGAAGCTTCTACATTAAATACACATCTTAGAACATGAGCTTTCAAAGAGCAAAAGACTGGGGTTGCAACCAAAAATAATTTTACCCGGCAAAATTGAGTGTAATCCTGAATGAAAAAAAAATGGATCTTTAATAAATTGAAAGACTTTCAGGTATTTGTGACAAAAAGCCAGAACTCAATGGAAAATTCAACATATAAAATAAACATTAAAGACTAATTACAAGGGACTCTATAAGGTCAAACTGTTTACTACATATATGTAAAAATATTATCAGTACTCTTAAAACAATCATTACTTGGGTAGCTTGAAAGAAAGGCTTGGATTAAGCTGAGTATGATGGATTGAGTCTAAAAAAATAAAACTTGGTAAGGAGAGGTTTAAAAAAAAGGAACAATTTTCTCATACAAATGAGTCATGAAAGGAAGAACTGATACAGAAAGAGCAAGTGGAGAGCAATACTGTCATTCATACTGGTTTAAAGAGGGGTAAATGTACATAACTAGAAAGGTATAAAACTTTTAATATATAAAGAACTAGAGAGCAAGGGAATAGAACAAGGAAAGGATGCTTAGAGGATAGGTGGATTAAGATGGAGGATGGAGAGAGGCTGGGGGAGGAACTCTTAAAGGGGTGGTTTGATTTAGGACTAGAAAACCATGGTAGTGGTTAGAAATAAATTGATATGCAGTGGGGAGGGATAGGGTAAAGAGGGCAAACAGGATAAATAGTGAGGAAACAGGATGGAGGGAAATATAAAACTAATAACTTTAACTTTGCATGTGAATGGGAAGAAATAACCTAAAAAATGGAAATGATTAGCAGAATGGATTGAAAAATCAGAATCCAACAATATGTTGTTTACAGGAAACACAATTTAAAATGAGAGCTACACACAGTTCAAAGGGCTGAAGTAGAATTTATTATGCTTCAGCTGATGTGGTTTTTTTTGGGTTTTTTTGTTTTGTTTTTTTTTTGGTTTTTGCTGAGGCAATTGAGGTTAAGTGACTTGCCCAGGGTCACACAGCTAGGGAATATTAAGTGTCTGAGACCAAATTTGAACTCAGGTCCTCCTGACTTCGGGGCTGGTGCTCTATCCACTTCACCACCTAGCTGCCCCTGATGTTTTTTTTTTTTTTAAATAGGGTTAGCAATCATGATCTCAAAGTTAAAACTAAACTAGGTTTAATTAAAAGAAATAGGGAAACTATACTGTGTCACAAATATTATTAAATATTTTAAAGTAATCCTAGCAATAGCAATAGATGTAAAAAAAAACCACACATGAATCATCAGCATTTTTACATATCACCAACAAAACCCTGCAAAAAGAGATCATAATTCAAATTAATTGTAGACAGGATAAAATAGTTGAAAGATACTTACCAAAACAGACCCAGGAACTATGTGAACATAATTATAAAATACTCTTTATACAAAGTCAGATTTAACATTTGGAGAACTTTCAATTGTTCCTTGGTAGAAAAAGCCAATATAATAAAAGTGACAATTTTACCTACTTATTCAATATCATCCCAATTAAATTTTTATTTTTTTATTTTATTGAGTTAAAAAAATAAAATCAGTTTGGAAGAACCAAGGGGCAAATGTTTGTGCATCATGGTTTTGATGTATTTGTTAGCATAAAAAAAAATGGAAATTGGGAAATTTGTAGAGATCACAGATGTTATGTGAAGGTCAGCAGATGACACAGAGCCTATGACCAAATACTTGTTCCAAATTTTAACAATAAATAATGTAAACACCCCATAAAAGAAAAAGAAAATATTCAGGCTTCTTCTCTAGTATGAAGAGAGAGCTAAAATTATTTTGTGCAGACTATATAGATTGCTGAGGTGCTGCACCCTTAAACCCCATGATGTGGAAGAAATAACTATTACTATAAGGCAATAAATATCAAAACTATCTGGTACTGATTAAGAAATAGAAGGTAAATCAATGGGACAGAGTGGACATACAAATACACAGTGGTAAAGAATTATAGTAACTTTTTGTTTGACAAATATAAAGATTTAAGTTTTGGGGATAAGAATTCATTGTTAGAAATTGTTGGGATACACCCTATACCAAGATAAGGTCAAAATGGGTTCACGATTTAGACATAAAGGGTGATACTATAAGCAAATTTGGAAAGCAAAGGATACTCTACTTGTCAGATCTGTGAAGAAGGGAGGAACTTATTGCCAAAGAACTAGGGAACATTGTGAAATGCAAAAAGGATTATTTTGATTACATTAAATCAAAAAGATTTTGCACAAACAAAGCCAAGGCAACCAAGATTGGGAAAGCAGAAAGCTGGGAAACAATTTGTACCGGCCTCATTTGTAAAATATATGGAAAACTGACTCAAATTTTTAAGAATGTGAGTCATTCTCCAATGTATAAACAGTTGAAGTATATGTTTAGACACTTCAGATAAAGAAATTAGTCATCTATAGTCATTTGAAAAAAATGCTTTAAAACACTTGAAAAGAGAAATGCAAATTAAGACAATTCTGAGGTACCACTTCACACCTCTCAGATTGGCTAAAATGACAAGATAATAAATTTTGGAGGGGATGTGGGAAAACTGGGACACTAATGCATAGTTAGTGGAGCTGTGAACTAATCCAACCCTTCTGAAGAGCAATTTGGAACTATGCCCAAAGGACTCTAAAACTGTGCATATCCTTTGATCCAGGGGTCTCCCTACTGAGTCAGTATCCCAAGGAAATTGATCTTAAAAGAGAAAAAAGGACCCATGTGTGAAAATGTTTGTAGCAATTCTTTTTATAGTGGCAAGGAATTGCAAAATGAGTCAATAACTATCAATTAGGGAATGACTGAATTAGTTAAGGAAGATGAATGTAGAAATATTACTGTTCTATAAGAAATGATCAGCAGGCTGATTTCAGAAAGTCCTGGAGAGACTCACAAGAACTGATCCTGAATGAAGCGAGCAGAACTAAGAGAACATTGTACACAGCAACAACAAGATTATGTGATGATTAACTGGGATGATTTGTCTCTTCTCTGCAATGTGATTTGAAACAATTCTCATGGAAAATGGCTTCCAAAACCAGAGAGAAAATTGTGGAGATTAAATGTAGATTGAAGCATAGCATTTTTACCTTTTTTTTGTTTGCTTTTTCTTTCTCTATGTCCCCCCCCCCCTTTAGTGTAATTTTTTTTGTATGACATGACAAATATGGAACTATGTTTTTAAAAATTGTTGGGAAAGCTGGAAAGAAGTTTGGCAGAAATTGAACATAGAATACATAGCAATACAAAGCAATGCAAGATAAATAGGTACTAATTAAGAGAGGGAAAACACTAGAATTAAAAGGGGTTAGGGAAGGCTTTCTATAAGAGATAGGATTTTAATTGAGACTTAAAAGAAGCCAAGGATGTTCAATAAACATTTAAGTTTCTACTATGTGCAAAGCACTATGGTCGATGAGTTAATTGATTTTAATAGGTCAGCAATGTGATATGGAAACCAATGTAGGTAATCTTGGACTGCATTAAAAATAAACCAATCAATTACTAAATATCTATTAAGTCCCTACTATGTGCCAAACATTGTAATGAATTAGATGATTTCAGCAGGTCAGCCGTATGATATGAAAACGAATTTGAGGATCTTGGGTTAGTTTGAGAAATTGTGGATTCTCCCTCCTTGCTAAACTTCATTCATGAAGTCGGAGGTACGTTGTCATGGGAATTCCTTTTTGGATATGGGTTGGATTCAGTGGCTACTGAATTATACATATATAGGTATATTTATATTTATATACTGAGTTACTGTTCATTTCTGTACTTCTGTGGTTTTGTCTTTCAGGTATAGCCAATCACCCTAACCCTCATCTTAGCTTTTTCCTCAGGACTTACAATAATTATTCTTCTCTGTTAACCTAGCCCATTCCAAGTCTTGCCCCTTACTGATGATGTCACAATCAGTACTGATGAAATCTCCAGTCTGCCCATATCCCTTTCCCAAATGCTTTATTAGTTACAAATTGAGGCACTTCAATTTGGAGTCAAGAATTGTTTTTTATACTTTCATCTTCTAGGGTTGGTTCTGCCACCTAGTGGCAAGTAAAACAAAATTTTATTTTAAGTTTAAATTTTATTTGAAAATTCAAGACAATGCTATATCTGCCCTCTATTCTACTTAGCAATAAAATAAAATAAAATCCCAATATATACATAAGTAAATACAAAGTATATACGAAGAAATTTCAAAAAGAAAAAAACTGGGGGTTCAGGAAATGGCATTAGAGCTCTGTTTTAAGGGGAGCTAGGAATTTCAAGAGCCAGAGATAAGGAGGAGAACATTTTGAACAGGGAGCCCACTCATGCAAAGGCATGGAGGTGGGAAATAGAGATTGTTGTACACAAGCAGAAGCTAGCAAGTCATCTTGATTAGAAAAGAGATTGTGTGAAGAAATTAATGGGAAAAGTAGGTGAAGGAATTGGAACACCACCTTGCAATTTACCCTAGATGTCATAGGCAGCCAATGAAACTTCTGAATACAGGAATAATATGGAATCTCGGCTTCAGACCTGACTGGAGAATGGGTTGGGGAGGTGGAACATCATCTAGACTACTGTGATCAAAATGATGAGGACCTGAGCCAGAGAGGGACCTTGAATAGAGGGAAGGGGATGAGATGCAGAAACTGACTAATGGGGAGAAGGGAGAGGCAAGGATAATTCTGATCCTGGGGATGGGGGTGACTAGCAGGCTGCCAAATTGTGGTGGACATTGCTTCTTCTCCATCATCGAGTGTGACTCGTCCGTGTTGGCACATTGATCCTCCACAGGAAGTGTCATCTTCCTGATCACCCTTAATTCTAGTACCTTCCTTTTATTGGTTACCTCCATTTTATCCTGTCAACTTGTGTAGAAAGAGTTGTTTGAAGTTTGTCTCCCCAATTAGACTGAAAGCTTCTTGAAGGTGGGGACTGACAGCCTTTTGCCTTTTTTGTATCCCTTGAATTTAGCATCGTGCCTGGCACATAGTAGGCACTATATACCAATTAATTATTATTATTATTAGTTAAAGGTTTGCATGTTATCTCCCGCATTAGGCAGAAAGCTCCTTCAGGGTGAGTACTACCTTTGGCCTTTCTTTGTGTCCCTTGCATTTAGCACAGTTTCTGGCACATAGTAGGCACTATACACAAATTAGCTATTATTATTATTGATAAAATGTATGCTGTCTCCCCCATTAGACAGAAAGCTCCTTTAGGAGTTAGAGTTCTGCCTTTGGCCTTTCTTTGTATCCCTTGCCTTTTGCACAGTCCCTGGCACATAGTAGGCACTTAAAATGCTTATTGACCAACTGACATATTGGATGACTCCTCAGAGTCTTTTAAATAGAAGTCAATAAGCATTTTCCAGTCTTATTCCAATATAACCTGTGACTCACCTTTGGCACATAAACCCTTCAAAGCCTTGAACAGGTCTGGTTTTCTTTTTGACATCCCAAAACAGAGCCTTGAATGTGGTGGTTACAAGGTCAATTAAATGTCCTTTTGAACATGTTGATTGTGGTTTGTTGTTGAGCATCCTGAGCAAGACACATCAGGTTGCGCCCTGTTTTCCTGCAACGCTTGGGGGCCAGAAGTCAGCTTGACTTCCTGTGCCAGTCAGCCGTGCCAGCTTTTGATGTGGCAATGGGACATTATGTGGTTTAGAAGCCTCAAGTGTAGAGAGAGCAGACTTGGAGCCATGAGTGTTTTCTTTGAATCCTGGTTTGACAACTTGCTTCAAGAACTTGAATTTGAATCCCATCTCTGGTAAACCTCCTCAATTGACTTTGGACAAGTCCCTTTAACCCTTTGGGCCTTATTTCCTTCTCTCTAAAATGAGGATGTTGGAGTAGATGTTGTCTGAGGCTCCTTCAAGACTTTGATACATGAGCCTATGAACCTCCTAGCTGAGTGACTAATACTGAGAGCAGATCATCTGATCTCATCTGTAAAATGGGGGAATACATAGTGGCAATCAACAAGCACTAATTAATTAACTAAGTACCTACTTAATAGTGCCAGGCCTATGCCAGCCTACAATGAATGAAACAATCCCTACTTGCAAAGAGCTTACACTCTAATGGGAAGGACGACATATGAGTATCTGCATATATGCCAAAAAATTATGAAAAAATCAATACAGACTGATACAAAAGAAAAGGAGACAAGGGATTCAGGAGTGAAGATATTGGCAGATGGAGGGGGGAGTGGACAATGAAAGGTGATGCTCAGAAGGCTTCATTTGAAGGACCAGAGGGAGCCAATGAAGCCAAAGAGAGGGAGAGCCTCCTAGACCCGGAGAATGGCCAGTGCCAAGAAGAAGGGGAAACCGAATGTGGAGAACAGAAAGAAAGCCTCCTGGGAAAGATCCCAGAGTTTGAGAAAGGGAGCAATGTCCAGGGAAACTAGAAAGAGAGGAGGAGACTAGGTCAGGTGAGGCTTTAAAGCCAAAAGATTCATTTGTATTTTACCTTTGAGGCAATATGGAGCCACCAGATCAATTGAGGAGGAGATCCTGACATGAGCCATATTTAAGGAAAATTATCTTGGCTGCAGTGTGTGGGATGGACTGGAGTGAGAAGATACTGGAGGCAGGGAGGCCAATTTGGAGGCTGTTACAGTGATCTTGGCAGAAGGTGAGAAGGAAATGAACAAAGGGGTTAGCTGTGTGATTGGAGAGAAGGGATAGAGATGAGAGAGATGTGGCCAGATGGTACAATTGGCTGGATATGTTGGGGGACAGAGAAAAGTAGAGGAAAATGAGAAGATTATAAACAAGAGACACTGGAGAAATGATGGTACCTCCATCAAGTTTGGAAGAAAAGTTTTAGGGAAAAGAAAACCCTGTTTTGGATATGTTAAATCTAAGCTGCCTTTAGGACATCCACTTTGAAATGTCCATCAGTCCAGTGGTGATTTGGGACTCAAGGTTGGGGGAGAGATGAATCTGCATAGAGGTAGGAGTCAAATCCATGGGAATTGGTTAGTTTATCAATGGGGAGAATGGAGAGAGGGAAGAAAAGGCTAGAAGTCTAGGATGGGACTTTGAGGGACACCCAGAGTTAGGGGTGTGATATGTATGATAAGCTAGCACAGGAGAGGGAAGACGTATAGTGGAACAGATAAGAGGAGAACAAGGACATCCTGGGCAAGTCACTTATCCCTGTTTACCTCCTCTGTAAAATGAGCAAGAGAAGGAAATGCTAAATCATGGCAGGATCTATGTTAAGAAAACCACAAAGGGTCAGACACAACTGAATAACAAAGGATTGAAGAAAGAGCTTTGTAGAGTACATAGAAATATAGCGATAATTATCATTTTGAGGGGGACTTCATTAAAGTATGGGATTCTAGGTCCCAAAGGCCAATCCTGGCAGAGCTTTCTTTCCACTGGAATAGCCTTCAAGAACCTAGGCTGGCCACAGAAAGAGCGAGAAAATCGGTAGAGGGATAGATGGCTAATGGATAGGTGATAGATAGATGGATGGATAGACAGATAGATAATACATAGATAAATGATGGATGGATAGACAGATAAATACATAGATAAATGATAGATGGATGGATAGATAATAGAGGGATAGTAGATAGATGGATAGATGAAAGAGATAGATAATAGATGATAGAAAGAGATATAGGTAATGGATAATTGATAGATAGACAGGTAGATAGATAGATAGATAGATAATAGATCTCATTAAGCACATGTAGGCATTGGGCTATATAGCAGGGTTCACAAATGATGTTCCAATCCCTTAATGTTCTCAAATTTGGAATACAATTTGAAATTATGCCCCCAAAGTTATCAAAACCTTCTCTACCTTTTGATACCAAAGAGTATTTTGTGGATAGACCCAAAGATCTTTGAGCCTATACCCCAAGAGAGAAAGGTTCTATATGTACAAAAACAATTCAAGTAACTCTTTTTCATGATGGCCAAAAGCTGGACTCTAAGGGAGTGTCCTCCCACTGGGAAATGATGAAATAAATTGTTGTGTCTTATGTAACAACATATTTTGTCATAAGAAATAACAAAATGGACAAGGAAGACTTCTCTGCAGAGAGAAATGAGCCTAATTAGGAAGGCAATTTATACAAAGACAAAAACATTCGAAAGAAAAACAACTTAGAAAGACACAGGCACTCTGAAAAATATATTTGGAAATCATGATTTTGAAAGTCTTGAGATGAAACCTGCCACTCGCCTCCTGCCAGAGTGGGGAGGGACGTTAGGTGCTGGGGGCCCCAAACATTTTCATTCATGGCCAAGCTAGGGATTGGTTTTTGATGATCTAGGAATGTTTATGATAAGAGTTTTATTTTGGGTGGGGGTGGTTGTTGTTACTCAATTGGGGGAGGAGACAGTGGAAGGGACATTATAAATGCTTGCAAAAATAAATATTTATTAAAGTCTTGAAGCAGTTTATGTGGACAGTCATTAACATTACATCTAAACATTTTTTTTCCTAAGCTGTAAGAATGGGTGCTTCCTAATGTGAGGGATTTATATCTAATCATGCTATCTGGTCCTCAAAATTAAAATCTATGTGATAGAAAAATCAATCAATAAGCATTTATTTATTAAGAGCTTGCTGTGTGCCAGTTATTGTAGTTCAGTTGCTTTCAGTCATGTGCAACTTTTCATGATCCTGTTTGGAGTGATTCTTGACAAAGATACAAGTGTGATTTGTCATTTCCTTCTCTAGCTTGTTTTACAGATGAGGAAACTGAGGCAAACAGGGTTAAGTGATTTGCCCTGGAGCACACAGCTAAAAAGTGTCTGAGGCTGGGTTTGAATTTAGATCTTCTTGACTTCAAGGCTGATGCTTATTGGTCTATGAATGTCATGGAATATTATTGTTCTGTAAGAAACGTCCAGCAGGACGATTTCAGAGAGGCCTGGAGGGACTTGCATGAATTGATGCTGAGTGAAATGAGCAGAACCAGGAGATCATTGTACACGGCAACAACAATACTATATGATGATCAATTCTGATGGACATGGCTCTCTCCAACAATGAAATGTTTCAAACCAGTTCCAATTGTTCAGTGATGAAGAGAGCCATATACACCTAGGGAGAGGCCTGTGGGATCTGAGGGTGGACATAGCATTTTCATGCTCTTTATTGATGTTTGCTTGCATTTTGTTTTCCTTCTCATTTTTTTTCTTGTAGATCCAATTTTTCTTGTGCAGCAAGATAACTGTATAAATATGTGTATATATATTCAATTTGTCATATTTTAACATAATTAATATGTATTGGACTACCTGCCATCTAGGGGAGGGGATGGGGGAAGGAGGGAAAAATTTGGAACAGAAAGTTTTGCAAGGATCAGTGTTGAAAGATTATCCATGCATATGTTTTGCAAATAAAAAGCTTTAATAATAATATTAATAATAAAGAAAATGACTCCTTCAAATTATAATTGACCAACTAGAAAAAATCCAATGAGGAAAACAATGCCTTTAAAAATACAATTGGCCAAATGCAAAAAAAGGTAAAAAAGCTAACTGAAGAAAATCATTTTTTAAAAATAGAATTGGGCAGATGGAAGCTAATGACTCTATAAGACATCAAGAATCAGGGAAACAAGATCAAAAGAATTAAAGAAAATGTAAAATACTTCATTGGAAAAGCAACCAACCTAAAAAATAGATTCAGGAGAGATAATTTAAGAATTATTGGACAACCTGAATGCCATGATTAAAAAAAAAAAAAGATCCTGGACAGGACCTTTCCTATAAGAAATGATCAAGAAAAACTATCCTACAACCAAAGGATAAAATAGTCATTGAAAGAATCCACTGATCACCTCCTGAAAGAGATCCCAAAATGAAAACTCCAAGGAATATTATAGCCAAATTCAGAATTATCAAATCAATGGGAAAATACTGCAAGCTGCCAGAAAGAAACAATTCAAATATTGAGGAGCCACAGGCAGGATTGCCCAGGACTTAGCAGCTTCTACATTAAAGGATCAGAGGACCTGGAATACGATATTCCAGAATGCAGAGGAGCTTTGACTACAACTGAGAAACAACTGCCCAGCAAAACTGAGCATAATCTTTCAGGGGGAAAGATGGATATTCTATGAAATAGGGAATTTTTAATCATTTCTGCTGAAAAGACCAGAATTGAACAGAAATTTGATCTGCAAATACAAAACTTGAGAGAAGCATTAAAAGGTAAACAGGTGGGGCAGCTAGATGGCACAGTGGATAGAGCACCAGCCCTGAAGTCAGGAGGACCTGAGTTCAAATCCAGCCTCAGACACTTAACATATACTAAGCTAGTGAGGCCCTGAGTAAGTCTCTTAACCCCAATCATGTCACCCAAAAAAATTAATTGAAAAGGTGATAAGCAGTATCTATTTAAAACCATCAGCAAGTATTATATGTAATGAAAACTGCCCAATAACATCAGGGGTAAAGCAAGGATGCCCATTATAACACTATTATTTAATATTTTACTGGAAATGTTAGCTTTAGCAATAAAAGAAAAAAAAGAAATTGAAATAATTAGAATAATCATTGAAAAAACAAAATTATCACATTTTGCAGATGATATGATGGTAAACTTAGAGACACCTGGAGAATAAACTTAAAAAAAAACTACCTGAATTTACATATATTTTTACTATGTTTAACATATATTGGATTACTTGCCATCTAGGGGAGGGGGGGAGAAATTGGAATACAAGATTTTGCAAGGGTCAGTGGTGAAAAATTACCCTTGCATATGTTTTGAAAATAAAAAGCTTAAATAAAATCTTTTAATTAAAAAATAAAGTAAAAAAAAACTACCTGAAATAATTAACAACTTTGGCAAAGTTGTCAAATATAAAATAAAACCACATAAATCCTCAACGCTTCTGTACATAACTAACAAAACCCAGCAGCAAGAGCTAGAAAGAGAAATTCCACTAAAATAGCTGTAGACAATATAAAATATTTGGGAATCTATTTGCCAAGACAAAGCCAGGAACTATATGAACACAATTACAAAATACTTTTCTAAACACAGATCTAAATAATTAGGAAAAATGTCAATTGCTCATGGATTGGCAGAGCTAATGTAGTAAAAATGACAATTCTACCTAAGTTAATTTACTTATTCAGTTCTGTACTAATCAAATGGCCAAAATTTATTTTATAGAGTTAGAAAATATCATAACAAAACTTACCTGGAAGAATAAAAGGGCAAGAATATCAATATACCAATATAGAGAACTGAGTCAAATTTATAAGAATACAAGTCATTTTCAAATTGATAAATGGTCAAAGGATATGAATGAGCAGTTTTCAGATCAAGAAATTAAAGTTATTTATAGTCTTATGAAAAAAAATGCTCTAACTCACTATTGATTAGAGAAATGTAAATTAAAACAACTTGGAAGTACCACCTCACACATATCAGCTTAGCTAATATGACAGAAAAGAAAATTAATAAATATTGGAGAGGATGTGGGCAATTTAAAACACTAATGCATTGTTGGTGGAGTTGTAAACTGAACTATTTGGAACTACTCCCAAAAATTGTGCATACCCTTTGATCGAACAATACTACTACTGCTAGGTTTCAAGCCCAAGGAAATCATAAAAAAGAAAAAAGGCCCACACATACAAATATATTTATAGTAGTTCTTTTTGTGGTGGCAAGGAATTGGAAATTGGGGAGATACCCATCAACTGAAGAATAATTGAACAAATTTTGGTATATGAATGGAATACTATTGTTCGATAAGAAATGGTGAGCAGACAGATTTCCAAAAAACTTGCAAAGACTTACATGAACCGTTGTTGAGCGAAATGAGCAGAACCAGGAGAACATTGTGCACAGTCCCAGCAACACTGAATGATGATCAACTTTAACAGTTTAGCTCTTCTCGGCAATACAATGCTCTAAGACAATTTCAAAAGACTCATGATGGAAAATGCTATCTATATCCAGAAAAAGAACTACAAGTCTGACTGCAGATTGACACATGCTAATTTCATTTTTTGCTTTTTCTTTCTCCTAGTTTTTCCTGTTTGTTCTGATTCTTCTTTTAAAACATGACTAAGATGGAAATATAATTAATGTGATTGTATATTTCAAATCTATAGCAGATTGTTTGCCATCTTGGGGAGACGGATGGCAAGGGGAAGGAAGAAAAACTGAAATTCAAATCTTATAAAAGTGAATGTTGAAGACTATTTTTGCATGTAAATGAAAAACATAAAATACTACCCTTTTTTGGGGGGGAGAAAGAACCTCTCCACCTGGACACACTGGCAATCAATCAGTCTACATCTACTGATAAAGCTCTTACTGTGTGCTAGGAGCTGTCACTGACCACTAACTTCTCCCATCACCCCAAAAGAAGTCTTCCCTTATAACAGTTGAGCGTAGCCAATTAGGTCAGATCCAAGTTGGCTATATCTGAAAATGGGCCTCTGTGTCTCTCATCCCTCACCTCTCTCCTGAGAAGTATCTTTCGCATTCAGTACAGAATTACATATTCATATTCAGGCTTTAATAGCTCCTCTTGGTTTTGTATATAGTTTGAATGGGCTTGAATGTACAAGTTCCCATCACATCTGAATACTGTCCTGGAGAAGTTCTCTGTAGGTCAGACAGGTCCCAGTGATGGGCAGGAATGGGACAAGCAGAGGGTATATTTCTAAGTCCTGAATTCTAGAGGAGAGCGTGGTCATTCCCCAGTTTTTGCCCCTGGACAATGCAAAAACGAAGACGGAATCTACAAGAACACTTGTATCTTCATTGAGTGGGTGTCGAGTGAGGACCATGAAAGAGGTTCACAGTAGGGATTATATAGAAGAAAGACTGAGGATTGGGGTTAATTCTGTACCACTTTCCTTGCAGTTCCAAGTCATTGCTTTTCAATGCTTCCTTGAAAATATGAAGCTAATGTTATTCCACTTTGTAACCTTTGAGATCCCAGATTCACCTCTCTGCCACTGGAGGGAGTGGCTCAGAGTTGTTCATTAATTATTTCTCCATACCATTACATCAGGTGCCGTGGTATATAATGTTCTGGGCTTGGAGTGAGAAAGATCTGAGTTCCAATCGTACTTCCGATTCTTAATAATTGTATGACCCTGTGCAAACATTTAACTTTTACAAGCCTCAGTTTCCTCATCTGTAAAATGGGGCTAATAATAACTCCCTGAACTGGGAGTAATAATGAAAAGAAAATGAGATATGCGGCAACTGAAAAGGTTTTAGAGATATAGTTTTAATCATTTTATTAATAACGGCAGCATTTTATTCCAAAAAGGATGGTCATCTGATTGGCTCTTTCTTAGGCCAGAGACAAACATGGCGGTAAGCTCACAATTTATATATCCTTCAAAGAGTAGGAGTTCCTGAGGGGTGGTCACCAACTCTGATTGGATAACACAGTAGGAAGTGAGCTATATTAAAATGAGGGGCTGGGGATGACATCATGTCACCCTTGGACAGGGAAACCATGTCTACTCAGACTAACCCTTGGGATCTGTCTTCATCTAAATTTGATTGAATGGAGTTCACCTGAGATTAGAGATTCCCTGTAGGGTTGGATTGGATCAGATAGAGGAAAAGTTCAAAGTGACCTTCAGAGACTCAGATTTTGAAAATAGAAAATAAAAAGGAAACTTTGAATCTCCCCCAATCAATTAGTTTTTAATAATCATTTCTCTAAAACAGTTGTAAAATTCTGTGAGCCATTATCTTATTCATTCAACAGGGATTCAATTTATAATGGGTTCCCCCCCCCCATGACTTTTGCATATAAAATTGATTGCTACAGATATTCGGTGAGATTCAAAAACTGGGAAATCTGAGGGATTTTTTTTAATATTAGATTTTATTTTATTTTCAGATCTGCATTTAGGGGAAAAGAATATCCATTTATATAGCTAGGCACTCTGCTAAAGTGCTTTACAAACACTATCTCAGTTAATCCTCATAACCCTGCAAGATTTTTGCTGTTATTACCTCATTTTACAGTTGAGAAAACTGAGGTAAATGGAAATTAAAATGACTTTCCAAAGGTCACACAACCAATAAGTAACTGAAGTTGAATTTGAACTCAAGTCTTCCTGACTTGTGGCCCGGTGTTCTACCCACTGCTCCCTCCAGCTGTTTTTCTCCCCCAGTTTAGAAAGTAAGAAAAGCAAAATTCCTATTACATGCATGATCAAGCAAAATAAATTTCCACCTTTTTGTTGTTCAGTCATTCTTTCTCCAGCTCATTTTATACAGGAGGAAACTGAGGCAAATAGGGTGGAGTGACCTGCCCAGAGGCTGGATTTGAGGTCTTTGGCTCTAGACCTAGAACTCTTTCCATTGAACTACCCATATGCCTTATAAGTCTAATATGTTCATACATATAGATCTATATTATATATTAATATGCACATTACTATATGCATGTATATTAATAAATATGTATATGTGTGTGTATTACTCAATATATTACTTGATATGACTCTAATAAGAGACTATGAGTTTCTTATTTCTCTTAGGTCATATGGTTCTTCATTAATCCTCTAGAATTGTGCTTGGTCATTGTTTTTGATCAGAGTTCCTAAGTTTTCAAAGTTGTTTGTTTTTCTAGTATAATTTATAATCGCATAAATTATTCTGGATCTGCTCACTTCCCTCTCCATCAGTCCATATAAATCTTCCCAGATTTCTCCAGATCAGTTCCTTGTATAGAGTGCTCCCAGCAATTAGAGCTGTCCAAAGGTAGAGTAGATTGCCTTGTAACTTGAGCTGAAGGATTGATTCTGGGTAGGAGTTATGGAAAGGAAATCCTGGGTCCACTGAATATTGACAAGAGGGCCTCTAAGGATTCTGGGAGCTGGACTCTCTCAAGCTGATTCCAAGGAGGGATGGTTCTTTGTTAGATATGTAACCTCCCTGTGGCAAGAAGAGTTTTATTTTTGATTTTTGCATCAACTAATAAAAGGGATCACACGTAGCAGGACTTAAATCAATTCTTGTTGATTGGTTTGCACCATATATAATACTTAGTAATTAATGTAATTTGTTTTTTTGCTTTTTGCTGAGGCAATTGAGGTTAAGTGACTTGCCCAGGGTCACACAGCTAGGGAATGTAAAGTGTCTGAGATCAGATTTGAACTCAGGTATTCCTGACTTCAGGGCTGGTACTCTATCCACTGCCCCACCTAGCTGCCCCAATTAATGTAATTTGTGATTGCACATAATGAGCACTCAGAAAATATCTGCTTTAGTTTTCCCAAATTAGGAGTGCAGAAAGCCTTTACAGAGCCCAGAGAGAATGGGTTTATTAATCTCAGGCAGACCCTAAGAGGGAAAGCTGGCTCTAGAATTCCAGAATTTCATTCTCTTTCTGAAGATTAACTGTGGGGCAAATGGAAGGCAGTGAGCCTTTGGACGGAGCCCAAGATTCCATGGTCTCTGGCAAAGGATGAATGCCCCTTTTTTTCTGAAATAAATGGCACTTGAGGCAATTGTTACTCAAAAGACATTTGGAAATTACTTTGAAAAATGGACAATCTAAATTCACTTACATCTGTAGCACACTTTTGGCACCATCGCCTACCCTGCACTCAACTCATGGTTTGCAGTCCCAAGATGGGCAGTTCCTACTTCCTCTTTGACTTTTAGGGGAACCCTTAGAGCCTGGGACATCTAGTACTTTTTAACCCTTGAGGACTCATTCGCATGTGTTTCTGATCAAAAATACAAACCAGCCAGACTTAATTAGCTAAGAACAATTAATATAAAAGAGGAGTCCATGAAAACTTCCCTGGTGAGTTTTAAAAAACATATATTTTTAAAATCATAATAAAAACTGTAGAATTGGAAGGAATCTCATATATCCAAAAAAATCACTTCTACTACATGTTGAAAAAATGGTCATTTGCTAAAGTTGGAGGGGATGTGGGAAAACTGGGACACTGATACATTGTTGGTGGAACTGTGAATGGATCCAACCATTCTGGAGAGCAATCTGGAACTATGCTCAAAAAGTTATCAAACTGTGCATACCCTTTGACCCAGCAGTGTTTCTACTGGGCTTGTTTCCTAAAATGATCTTAAAGGAGGGAAAGGGCCCCACATGTTACAAAAATGTTTGTGGCAGCCCTTTTTGTAGTGGCTAGAAACTGGAAACTGAACGGATGCCCATCAGGTGAAGAATGGCTGAATAAACTATGGTATGTGAATGTCATGGAATATTATTGTTCTGTAAGAAACGACCAACAAGATGATTTCAGAACGTCCTGGAGAAACTTACACGAACTGATGCTGAGGGAAGTGAGCAGAACCAGATCAATATTCACAGCAACAAGACTATACGATGATCAATTCTGATAGACATGGTTCTCTTCAACAATGACGTGATTCAAACCAGTTCCTATTGTTCAGTGATGAATAAGTCATATACACCCAGAGAGAGGCCTGTGGGAACTGAGTGTGGACCACAACACAGCATTTTAATGCTTTATATGGACATTTGCTTGCATTTTGTTTTCCTTCTCAGGTTGTTTTTCTTTCTCTTTCTAAATGTGATTTTTCTTGTGCAGTAAGATAACTGTATAGATATAGATATATATATTGGATTTGTCATATATTTTAACATATTTAACATGTATTAGACTATCTGTCATCTAGGGGTGGGGGTAGAGGGAAGAAGGGGAAAAATTTGGAACAAAAAAAATTTTGCAAAGGTCAATGTAGAAAAGTTACTCATGTGTTCTGTAAATAAAAAGCTTTAATTAAAAAAAAAGAAAAAAAGGTCATTTGGTCTCTGCTTGAAGACTTCTAACACCTCTTGAGCCAACCCATTCCACTTGGGGACAACTCTAACTCTTAAAAGTGTTTTTTGGGAAAAAAATGCTCTAAATCACTATTGATTAAAGAAATGCAAATCGAAACAACTCTGAGGTACTACCTCACACCTATGAGATTGGTTAAGATGACAGGAAAAGATAATGATAGATATTGGAGGGAATATGGGAAAATTGGACTATTGCATTGTTGGTGGAATTGTGAAATGATATAATAATTCTGGAGAGCAATCTAGAACTATGCCCAAAGGGCTATAAAACTGGGCATACCCTTTGATTCAGCAGTGTCTCTACTGTGTCTGTAACCCAAAGAGATCATAAAGAAGGGGAAAGGACCCACATGTGCAAAAATGTTTGTAGCAGTACTTTTTGGGGTGGCAAAGAATTGAAAAATGAGTAGATGTTCATCAGTTGGAGAATGGCTGAATAAGTTATGGTATATGAAAATAATGGAATATTATTGTTCTTTAAAAATAATGAATAGGGGGTTCTGATAAAGGCCTCATTTCTAAAATTTATAGGGAATTGACTCAAATTTATAAGAATCCAAACCATTCTCCAATTGATAAATGGTCAAAGGATATGAACAGACAATTTTCAGACAAAGAAATTAAAAACATCTGTAGTCATATGAAAAGGTGCTCTAAATCACTATTAACATCAGAGAAATGGAAATTAAAACAACTCTGAGGTACCTTCAGAATGGCTAAGATGACAGGAAAAGACCCTGACAAATGTTGGAAGGGTGGGAAAACTGGGACACTAATACATTATTGGTGGAGTTGTGAACTGATCCAATGATTCTGGAGAGCAATTTGGAACTATGCCCAAACAGCTATCAAACCGTGCTTACCCTTTGGACCAGCAGTGTTTCTATTGGGCTTATATCCCAAAGAGATCTTAAAGGAGGGAAAGGGAAACACATGTGCAAAAATGTTTGTGGCAGCCCTTTTTGTAGTGGCTAGAAACTGGAAACTGAATGGGTGCCCATTAGTTGGAGAATGGCTGAATAAGTTATGGTATATGAATGTCATGGAATATTATTGTTCTGTAAGATACAACCAGCAGGAGGATTTCAGAGAGGCCTGGAGAGACTCGGAGGAGCTGATGCTGAGGGAAGTGAGCAGAACCAGGAGATCGTTATGCACAGCAATAGCAAGATTATACTGATGGACATGGCTCTCTTCAACAATAAGATGTTTCAGGCCAATTCTAATAGACTTGGGATGGAGAGAGCCATCTGCATTCAGGGAGAAAATTATGGAAACTGAATGTGGATCAACACTTTTTTTCATCTTTTTTTTCTTCCTTGTGGTTTTTCCCTTTTGTTCTAATTTTTCTTTTCATGATTCATATGGAAATATGTTAAAAAATAAATTTACATGATAAGAAATTAAAACAAAAATACAAAATAATGTAGATATAAAAGAAAAAACAAAACAAAAAAGTGTTTTCTGAGGAAAATTCCAATGAGCCTCTTTGTTTTTTATTTATATTTATTCATTTTGACATTATTTTTTAAAGTTTTTGAGTTCCAAATTTTATCTCTTCCTCCAATCCTTCCCCTACTCATTGAGAACACAATATATAAAATATACACGTGAAATCATGTAAAATGATGTGGGAAAACTGGGACACTGATACATTGTTGGTGGAACTATGAATGGATCCAACCATTCTGGAGAGCAATCTCGAACTATGCTCAAAGAGTTATCAAACTGTGCATACCCTTTGAACCAGCAGTGTTTCTATTGGGCTTATATCCCAAAGAGATCTTAAAGGAAGGAAAGGGACCTACATGTGCAAAAATGTTTGTGGCAGTCCTTTTTGTGGCAAGAAACTGGAAACTGAATGGATGCCCATCAATTGGAGAATGGCTGAATAAACTATGGTATATGAATGTCATGGAATATTATTGTTCTGTGAGAAATGAGCAGCAGGAAGATTTCAGAGAGGCCTGGAGAGACTGGCATGAACTGATGCTGAGTGAAATGAGCAGAACCAGATCATTATACACAGCAACAACAAGACTATACGATGATCAATTCTGATGGACATGGTTCTCTTCAACAATGAGATGTTTCAAACCAGTTCCTGTTGTTCAGTGATGAAGATAGTCATATACATCCAGAGAGAGGCCTGTGGAAACTGTGTGGACCACAACACAGCATTTTGATGCTTTCTTTGAATATTTGCTTGCATTTTATTTTCCTTCTTAGGTTATTTTTTTTTCTCTTTCGAGATCTGATTTTTCTTGCGCAGTAAGATAACTGTATAGATATGTATATATATATTGAATTTGTCATATAATTTAACATATTTAACATGTATTAGACTACCTGTCATCTAGGGGTGGGGGTAGGGGGAAAGAGGGGAAAAATTTGGAAAATTTTTTTGCAAAGGTCAATGTAGAAAAACCAGTCATATGTTCTGTAAATAAAAAGCTTTAATTAATTTTTTTAAAAAAAAGAAATCATGCAAAACATGTTTCCATTTATGAGTGACCTATGGAGTTGTATTTCCATATAGCAGAAAATACTTAGGGAATAGTCATGTCAGCTGACCAATTTAGCTGTACAGAACAAGATATTGAGCTGCTGAACTTATAAACTGATAGAAAATCACCCCAAAGCAAGAAGTGGGTGAACGGTAACTGCAAGCACTGAGTGTGCTTAGTAAGTTAATATTAACTTCTCCTGGAAAGAGGAGCTTTCTGCCATTTTGAACATGGGTTGTATAATAAGGGAGGGGAGCATGTCAAGGAGGAACATGCAATGGGAGGACTAAGAAGTCTATTAATTCTGTCATCCCCAGCCATTTAGGCTGAAGAGAGAGGGATCTTGGAAATAAAAGGCTCACTCCTCATCTATAAGTACAGATCATTCAGGGACTTCCCTTGGGTAGATTTTTTTTTGTGAGAACCATAAATAAACCAGCTTACTTCAGACAGCCCTGAGTCCTTTTTATCTTTGCAGCAAATTTCTAACACATATTAGCCATGCTGCAAAAAAGAAAAAGAAAGTGAAAAAAAATATACTTCGATCTACTCAGAGTTCATCAATTCTTTCTCTGTAGGTGGATAATGTTTTTCATCATGGGTCTCCTGGAATTATCTTGGATCATTTTCTTGAGCACAGTAGCTAAATCTCTAACAACTGATAATCTTTACAATATTGTTATGATAGTCAACAATGTCTCCTGGTTCTGTTCACTTCACTTTGCATCAGTTCATATAAGTCTTCCCAGTTTTTCTGCAACATCTCCTTTGTCATTTTTTTTTTCTTTTTGCTGAGGAAATTGAGGTTAAGTGACTTGCCCAGGGTCACACAGCTAGGGAATGTTAAGTTTCTGAGACCAGATTTGAACTCAGGTCCTCCTGACTTCAGGGCTGCGCCACCTAGCTGCCCCTCCTTTGTCATTTCTTACAGCACATTAATTTTCCATCACAATCATAGACTATGACTTGTTTGGCCATTCCCCAATTGATGGACATCCCCTCAATTTCCAGTTCTTTGTCACTGCTATTTGTATAAATAGGTCCTTTTCTTTCTTTCTTTCTTTCTTTTTTTTAATGTTTTTGGGATATAGACCTAGCAGTGATATTGCTGGATCCAAATTGTTTTCTAGAATGGCTGCATCAGTTAACAACTTCACCAACAATGTATTAGTGTCTTAATTTTCCCACATCCCCTTCAACATTTGTCATTTTCCTTTTCTGCCACATTAGCCAGTCTGATGGGTGTAAGATGGTATCTTGGAGTTATTTTAATTTGCATTTCTCTAATCACTATTGATTTAGAGCATTTTTATATGACCATAGACAGCTTTGATTTCTTTGTCTTAAAACTGTTCACTTGGCTTTTATTTTTATGAATTTGACTCAGTTCTAAATGGGCCTCTTTGTAACTCCCATTTTGGCATCTAATTCTGCCCCCTTGGAGCCAAGAACAAGCTAAACAAGGCTAATCTTTCTTCATATAACAGCTTTTGAAGTACTTGAATGCATTTATGTTTTCTTTCTCTTATCTCTAATCCAATTTCCAACTCATTTATTTAATACTCATGTGATACAGTCTCAAGGCATTTCCTTTTGCATATACTCCTCTGAGTGATCTCCAGGTTATCTAAACTATGGCATCCAAAATTGGCCATGGTACTACTAATGTGGCCTAAACAGGACCAAGTATAGAAGGGCGATCACCACTTTGTTTCCTTTCTCATTGCAGTACAAGATCACATTAGTGTTTTCTTTAGGGCTGACAACGTCACAATGTTCATTCATATCAAACTTGTAGTCTACTAAGACCCCTAACTCTTTTTCAAGCTGTTTTCTAATCATTACTCTCCCTTCTTGTGATAATGAAGCTGATTTTTTGAACACAAGTATGACTTTACACTTATCCCTTTTGAATTTCATCTTATTAAATAATTTATCTATCTTGTTGCTAGAATCTGTCAAGATCTTTTTGGATTCCAATGATGTCATCCTGTGTCCTTGCTCTCCTTCCCAGCTTTGTGTCATATGAAAATTTTATAAGGTATAGATTTACTTTGTTTTGCTTTCCTAAAATTTGTTGGTGAGTCATTTTTCACTCATGTCTGACTCTTTGTAACTCCATTTGGGTTTTTGTTTTGTTTTGTTTTTGGCAAAGATACTGGAGCGATTTGCCATTTCCTTCTGTGGCTCATTTTACAGATGAAGAAACTGAGGTAGACAGGGTTAAGTGACTTACCCAGGGTCCCACAGCTAATGAGAGCCTAAGGCTAGGTTTGAATTCAAGAAAATAGTCTTCCTGACCTTGCAATCTTTCCATTCTGCAAGCTAGCTGCCCCTTTCCTAAAAGCAGATGTCTAAAAAGTCCCTTTAAGTCATTACATTTATTCCTTTTTCTTATTTCTTTTTTTTTATTAAAGCTTTTTATTTGTATAACATATGTATGGGTAGTTCCCCAGCATTGATCTTTACAAAGCTTTCCATTACAAATTTCACCCCCAGTCCCCTCCCCTCCCCTAGATGGCAGGAAGTCCACTACATGTTAATACATTTATTCCTTTAAGGATTTAAATTCATGCCAGGATTCAGACTGAGTTAGAGCTAAGGTGGCATTCAGCCTAGGACTGGCACCTCAAGGCACAAAGAGTAACTTTATGCACTTAGGCCAGCAGTGGCTGATTCAGGGACTCATCAAGAAGCAATGCTCCCTCTGGATGTGGACTGGGTGGGCCCCACGTTATGTTGTTCTTGTTCCTTCTTTGTTTTCTAGGAGGGCAAATGGCATCACAGGGAAAGCCTTGGCTTGCAGGTTAATTGGATCTAAGAGGCAGAATGGCACCCTCTCTTCCAGTCATCCAGATTTAGTAGCAGGAGTGCCAAGATGCCTGGTGATGGCCCAGGATGCAGTAGATGACCTTGGATGACCTGACTTTTTATTCCTGTTCTAGCTTTCAGAGCTTCAACCCCTTTTTGAGGCTGTTGGAACAAACTGTTCTCATCCACCCATTCTGCCAGAGAAGTCTTCACCTGCTTGGGGTACTCACCCCCTCACTCACTAATGAGGACTCTTGGTTCCCTTCAACCTGTTTAACCCCTTTGCTGAGCCATGGCTGCTGCACATATGACAGCTTCTTGGAGCCACAGGTGAAAGGCGAGTGGCAGGTGGACCCCAAAGATGGATGAGCAGCCCTGAAAAGGGCTTGGTAAGCCTTCACACCAGTGGGGCCCATCCCCTCGAACACCTCCTACAATTCCTCCTCCCCCGTGCCATGTAGGAACTGAGCTAGTTTCAGCCGGCTATGGTGGAGACCAAGATGGGGCAGGGAAGAACATGCTTAGAAGATATTGGGGGAAACGCTCGTTCTTGCGGTAGTTTTGAAATATGTGTCCCCAACATAACATTTCCATGCTCTCTATTGATGTTGGCTAGCATTATGTTTCCTTCTCAAATTTTATTTTCTTGTAGATCTGATTTTTCTTGCACAGCAAGATAACTGTAAAAATATGTATACACATACTCGATTTGTCAGGTATTTTAATATAAATAACATGTAGTGGATTTCCTGCCATCTAGGGGAAGGGTGGGAGTTGGGGGGGGGATTGTAATGGAAAGCTTTGTAAGGGTCAATGTTGAAAAATTACCCTTACATATGTTTTGCAAATGAAAAAGCTTTAATAAAAATTTTAAAAAATAAAGTAATTTTGGTCAGACCTTTAAAAAAAAAAAGAAATATGTGTCCCTTTGTAAAAGTCAATTGATGGCTAAAGGATTAAAAGGATCCCGGAGAGAGAGAGACCTTGTCATTGGCCCCTAACTATGGGTGTAACATGGTGGGGGCTTGGGGCAATGATGGCTGTAGAGAGGAATCAGGCCAGCCCTTCAGGAACCTGGGAGATGATGGAGCTCGTGCAGCTCTGGGGAGATTACATCCTTCCTCAGGATCATGAGGCTTGTGGGGAGAATGAAAGCGGCAGGACTTCGGACAGAGGCCGAGCCTTGCCAGGCTGTGGATGTCTCTGTCCAAGTCCTGGAGAAAGCTGTGAAATGGAGCCCTCCCTGAAATCCTCCCTGGGAGACCCCAGGGCAGTTCACACTAAGCCATCAATGACTCTGCTTAGCATCCTGCCATCCAACCACTTCTGAGTCATCCATCTTCTCTTTTAGAAAGCAGACCCTCTCTGGTTAAATCTAGAGAAGCTGGATCCCCAATATTCCCCCCTTCTACCAGTTTAGTGACCCTGAAATAAAGAGAATATGGCCAGACTGGAATCTAGACTAAGCCAGCCTGACTCTTGATGGTCACTGCTTCTTTTTGTAGGTACATTGATCTGCTTGTTTGTTTTGGCCAGAAAATTAGGTTTAAGTGGCTTGCCCAAAGTTCCACGGCTACTAAGTGTTTGGTGTCAGAGTCAGGATTTGGCCAGATATTCTGTAACAGTTTCTTTAATGAGCTCTTCTAGAATTTCCTCAGAAAGCAAAGTCAAGGTCACTGCTTAATAGTTCATAGATTTTACTTTACTCTGCACTTTTGCTGGAATAACCTGGCATTGATCCTTCTCCAGTCTTTTAGTATTGCTATTACTAGTATTACTAGTACTAGGACCACCACTACCACTACCACTACCACTACCACTACCACTTACTACTACTACTACTATTACTACTACTACTACTACTACTACTACTACTACTACTACTACTACTACTACTACTACTA
>JAJPUD010004910.1:10823-24582 GCA_023553655.1 Myrmecobius fasciatus | reverse complement strand
GGAGATGGAGATGGAGATGGAGATGGAGATGGAGATGGAGATGGAGACGGGGGAGAGGAAGATAGCCAGTGAAAGCGCCAGGAGTCAGGATTTGGAGCATCTTGTCTGAGGAACAATAGGAGATCATCGTCCTTGGATCTAAGAACACATGCAGAAGGCATAAGGTATAAGAAAATCAGAAAGGCAGGGAATCCCGAGTTAGGAATGGCAGACTCGGGAGCAAGGGGGGGAAAGTTACGGGAGCCATACACTATTCTAAGTGTTGGAGTGGTCCCCACATGTCCTTGCACTGGATGGAGTCTATTCCGCTTGACTGAAGGTCTCCAGGCGGAGGGTAGATGAGAAGCTGGAGAAGCTGGAGACAGGATGCTTGCTCAGGTTCATGTTAACTCTGAATCTCTGGGGTTCCATAAGTTAAAGATCCAGGGAATCTGGTTTTGGCTCAATGAGAACAAATGATTATGAACAAGGAAAACTCTTAAAAACTGGAGAGACAAGAGGGAGCTGTCTGTCCCTCAGTCTTTCACCCAACATTAGATGGATGTTCTGTGTTCGGGATGTTTTGAGGTTCCCAGTTTCAAGCTTCGTGCTTCAAATAGTGGTTGAACCATCCAGTCAATCAACAAGAATTCATAGAGATCCTATTATGTGCAGACACTGAGGCCCTTAAATCTCTCGCAGTTCTTGCTTCAAAATGAAGGAATTGGGAATGTTTGGCAGGGAGTAGAGTCTAGAGAAAGATGATTAGGGTGGAATCATGGAAGAGATACCAGCCTCGTTCTTGCTTCCAGATTTTATTTTAACTTTTATTTATTTATTTATTTATTCCCCCCTCCTCTCTGCCCCCAATTATACATAAATTTTTTTTGGTTATACATGTACATCCTTTTTTTTTTTCATATTCCCTTTTGAATCATATTGGGAGGAAAAATCAGAACAAAAGGGGGAAAAGCTTCCAAGCTCTTGCTTAAGAACCAGGAAAAATTGAAGTCAAAAGGAAGGCAGATTTTACCTTGATGTCAACAAAAGCTTCCAGATGTTAGTTGGGGCTGTCCCAAAATGGAATGAGCTATGGGATGGTGGCGTGTGCCTTATTATCCAAGGTTTTTAGGTGGAGGCCGAGGATCATTTGTCAGGTATGGCTTTAAAAACTTATTCTGAATTTAATAAAAATCACTTAAAATTAGCATTGCCGTGTGCGAAGCAAAACAGATAGGAGGATTGCATTCTGGCAAGTCTGGCTCCCTGTGGCCCCATTTGGGGCTTTCTCGGCAGATACAGGAATGGTTTGTCCATATTTTCTTCTCCAGCTCTTTTACAGATGAGGAAACTGACGCTTTTCCTTTATATAAAAAAAGTCCGTGGCACTTTCAGAGATGTTATCCCCTCCCCGGAGAGAGGTCAGTGTCTTTCTGGATAAAAGGGGAGCTTTTTAGATTCTCCTAAGCTAGAAAAAAGGCTTCTCTTCCCACTCTTGTAAGATGACCACTAAGGTCCCTTGTGGTTCTGAGATTGGTTCTAATTAACCAACAAGCATTAATTAAGCACCTACTGTGTGCCAGCACCGTGTTGGACCTGTCCACTACTGGTACCAGGGACCCCTCTTTCTTCCCCCCTCCCCCAGGTTCCATTCTAAAGGGGGAGACCAGGACATTTGGACAGTGAATAAATGCACATCTGTACAGTGGGGTTAAACATCTGTACAACGTACAAAAGTAGTCTGGGGAGGAGGGCAGGAGCATTTATTGAGCGCTGCTGCGCCTAGTCGGGAGGCAGTGACAGGGGATGCCCCCGCCCCTCAGGAGCTGCTACTACCACACGCACGTGGCCAGAGGCCAGATAGAGGAAACTCCTCCTCCAGCTGCTGCCGGGGAAGCCCCGCCCCTCCCCTCCAGGCCCCGCCCCGCGAGGCCACCACGTGCAGTCTCCTCGCGCCCCGCCCCCACCCCGCCCAACCTTACGAAACGCCGACTCATTGGCCCCGGAGAAAGTACCGCCTCCTGACGTCACAGCGCGTCCCGTCGCGCCCCGTGACGGTGGGCCGGCGTCCAGCGGTGGAGGGAGGGGACAAGATGGCGGCGTCCGTGAGGCGACTGCAGGCCGTCTTGGGCCTCTGGACAGCTCCAAGGACGAGCAGGTGGGCCCGGGCCCGGGACTCTGGGGTTGGGGGCTACTGACGGAGGCTGGGGGCCGAAGGGGTTGGAGCACGAGCTTCCGGAGGCCCGAGCCGCCTCGCCGCCTCAGTTTCCGCGTCTCTGACAGGGAGGAGGTGGGGTGAGGAGCCCCAGGGTCCTAGCTCCTCCATCCCCCCCTGTGCTGTGTGACCTCGGAGGAGGCTCAGACCTCTCTGAGCCGCCTCAGTTTACCTATCTGTGACGTAGAGGGGGTGGGTTGAGGAGACCCAGGGGCCTGACAGCCCATCCTCCTTGTGCTGTGTGACCTCCGGGGAGGCTCGTACCTCTCTGGGCTGCCTCAGTTTACCCAGTGTGACATGGGGGGGAGCCCCAGGAACCTGACCCCCTATCCCCTGTGTGCTGTGTGACCTCCGGGGAGGCTGCCTCAATTTACCCATCTGTGACAGAGGAGCCTGACACCCCATCCCTCGGGTGCTGTGCGACCTGGGGTTGGCTCAGATCTCTGGGCTGCCTCAGTTTACCCATCTGTGACAGAGGAGCCTGACACCCCCCTCATCCGCGGGTGCTGTCTGACTTCAGGGGAGGCTGGGACCTCTCTGGGCTGCCTCAGTTTCCTCCTCTGAGATGCCCTCCAGCTCAGACGGCCGCATTCGGTGCATTTTTGTCGGAGCTTTCTGGCAGCCGCTCTGCCCTGGGCCCAGCACCTGTCATGGTCACACATGTGTTGACCGGCTGAGTGACCGGTGGCAGAGTGGCCTCGGCCGCTTCCCGGCCCTGAGACCTGGGTCGGGTCCACTTTGGTCTCCAGCTCCTTCCTTTGTAGGACTAGTGGGATGGACATAGTCAGTGACCCCTGAGGCCGCCCTTGCAGAAGGGACTTTTTGGGTGTGAGGATCCCGTGGAGGGCGGGACTTCATGTCCTGTGCCAGGAGGATCCCTTCCTGTCTCTTTTGCTCCCTTGGGGTGGATGACCTTGGGCAGCCCCTTACAAGCCTCCCTCCGACGGGGCATTAGTGGCTGGGAGTAAAGGGCCAGTGGGCGGCCCTCTCCTTCCCCACCCCCGGGATCTGGTGTTCTCTGGGCGACTTTGGTCCCCTGCTCTGAGGGTCACCTGCTCACGGGCGTCATTGGGCGTCCCCATGTAGGGGAGCAGCTCGGCTTTGGGGCCGGAATCCTGCCCTGCTCCCAGGGAGCTTGGGGTGCTGGCCCAGGGGCTTCCTCTGTCCCCTCTGCAGGGCGTAGGGGGAGCACAGCCCCTGTTAGAATCTGGGTTCCAGGTTCTGTCAGTGGCTTGGTCCAAGTCCCTCATCCTCCCTGTGCCTGCGTTCCCCCCATCCCAGGGGGTGCTCCCTGAGAGGTGCTGATTTCCGAGGGCTCCGGCCTCTGGGACCCTTCCTGCCGCCCAGGGGTTTGCACCTCTTCTCCCCGGCTCGACTCCTGGGATGGCTCTGCCTTTCTTTGTGTCCCAAGGCTTATGTCAGGCACATAGTAGGTGCTTAATCAGTGCTTGTCCACTGGCTGACTGACACAGGGGCAGATGTGCAGGTGGATGGGGGCAAAGTGAGCGAGGAGATTCAGGGAGCCCCTAGCTCCAGTTTGGGCCAGCTCTTGCCCCCAGAGGTCAGAGGTGCACCTCTTCTTGCCTAAGCTTGTCCTGGGGGCCAGGGCAGGCCTTCCCCTCACTTCTGACCTTTAGGTGTCCCAGCCTCTGCCCAGGAAGCAAGGTCGGCCCCTCACGGAATCTTCACCTGAAAAAGCCGAGCCAGGATTCCCATCCCCCTCAGTCACGGCTCTGGCTCGGGCACCAGGCTGGGACCCCACGGACAGAGGCCAGACTGGGGCCTGCATCTAGAGGAGGGACACAGAGGAACTCTGGCCCTGCGGCCCTTGGCAAGCCCATCCTCCGCCCCTGGCCCCACAGAGCCAGGTGGGGCAGCGGAGATACTCCGGGGCTGTGGGACCCCGGCCCCGTCCCTTCTCCCGGCCTGCCTCAATTTCCTCATCTGTAAATTGAACTGAAAAAGGGAATGGCCAACCCCTCCAGGATCTTTGGCAAGAAAGCCCAGATGGGCTTGGACACAACTGAAAAATGACTGGGTGTGAACCCTCCAGGTGCTTCCATCCATCTTTAAAGAGAGACACAGGGGCAGCTAAATGGTGCATTGGATAGAGTGCTGGCCCTGAAGTCAGGAGGACCTGAGTTCAAATCTGGCCTCAGACACTTAACACTTCCCAGCTGTGTGACCCTGGGCAAGTCACTTAACTCCAGTTGTCTCAGCATAAGAGAGAGAGAGAGAGAGAGAGAGAGAGAGAGAGAGAGAGAGAGAGAGAGAGGGAGAGAGAGACACACACACAATAACCTTGAGGGGGAAGCCCCCTGCAGAAGTACTGGGGGAGCTGAGTCTGGAAGGAAAGGAGGAAGTAAGGTAAAGATGGAGAAGGCACAGAATGGAGCATTCTGTTTGGGGGAGAGTGAGGAGCGCAGTCAGATGAGATGAAGGCTCTTAGGAGGAGGGGAGAAATCGCATGAAATCGGGCTAGAAAGAGAGGCCGGCTCCAGATTCTGAAGGGTAGGACGGTGACACGGCCACACTGAGGCTTTGGGGATTGCCATCAGGCAGCCATGGAGCCAGAGGGAGGAGGGGAAAGCTGGGGGCCAGGATCTGTGTGGAGAGAAGCTGACAGAGAATTAGGGCAGCTTGGCGCTGGTTGACCATGGTGGGCCATGGAAAGGAGAGAGTCATGGTCCTGAGCGACTGGAGGAAAGGTGGCCTCCCTGACTAAGAGTGGGGCAGATTTGGAGTGGAAATGGAGCCCATCCTGAGAGAGATGGTGTTAGGAAGGCCTAGGGGAGCCCAGAACCCTCCCACAAACCTCCCAGTGAGCCACACCTTCAGTGAACATTTATTAAGCTCCTTCTGTGTACCAGGCCCAATTCTGGAGGTCCAAAAAGAGGTGCTTACAGTCTGAAGGGAGAGTTGGTGTGCAAACTAGCTCCGAACAGGAGCAAGAGGAAAGAATGGCCAGAGGGAAGCCCCTGGAACTAAGGGCCTGGGCAAGGTGGCGTTTTAGTTGGCAGGGAGGGAAGGCAATTGGGAGAATCGCCCACAGACCCCAGCCCAGGGGTGCATGGAAGGACTGCCTGAAGCTGGCAGAAATCCCAGAGTAGTAGGCAGAGCCTGGCCCTGGGGCAGCTCTGGTACCCATCAAGGTTACCACCCCAAGGTCTAGCAGCAGCAGGATAGGTCCAGGCAGATCATCATTCAGGACTGACCCAGAACCCTGTGGCAAGAGGTGTGGGGGGGAAACAGAGCTCAGTGAGGGCTCCCAGGCAGAATTCAGTGTGACAGCGGCGAGAACAGGCCGCAGAGGCAGGACTACCTGGAGCTTTGGCCAAGGTGGAGGACGGGCCAAGAGGAACCACTGGGCATCCCGGACCCAAACCCCAGCAGGAGACAAGGCTAAACAGGCCCTTCCAAGGGAAGGGGTCTAACCTGGAAAGTGACACTCTTCAGGAAGGCAGGACTGGGACTTGACCCAAGCTCAGGCCCAGTTGCAATTGTTCACATGTTAAGGGACACATTTATTGTGCTCTTGCTGTGTGCCAGACACTGTGGTAAGAGCTTTACAAATAGAGCATTTGTTCTGTGAAGTAGATAGTATTATCAACAACTTATTTTTTTTTCCCCACAGATGAGGAAACTGAGGGAGAGAAATCACTTGCCCAGGGTCACACAGTTAGGCGGCATCTGAGGCTGAATTAGATCGCTGCTCTTCCTGACTCCAAGCCAAGTGCTCTACCCATTTGGGCCCAGCTAGCCACTTCTTTTCAGAACCCTCATCTACCAAATGATAAAAGCACCTCAAGTGGACTTGCATATATTGCTTCATGTTTAGATAATCAGTTCAATTTGTGGCTGTTGATCTTGGGTGTCCCCCCGCCTCTGTCCTGGATCCCCTTCTCTTCCTCTGTATTATTTCACTCACTGGTCTCATTTTCTCTCATGGTTTCAGCTATCAGCTAACAAGATTCTTAAGTCTGCTTCTTAATGTTGTTCAGTCATTTGAGTAAGACCTTTTGAGACTCCTTTTGGGTTTTTTTTTTTTTTTTTTTTTTTTGCTAAGTTAAGGACTTGCCCAGGGTCACATGGCTAGGAATTGTCTCATAAAAGATGTCTTCATGGCTCCAGGCCTGGCACAGTGTCCCCATCCTCCTGCTATTCCAGACTTGCAATCTTGGCGTCATCTCCATTGCCTCACTCTTATTCCCATTCTGTTGCCAATTTCTGTGAGTTTTGCCGAGATAAAATCTCTTGTGTTTGTCCTGTCTCTCCTGTGACACTGCTGTCATGTCACCCTGATGCAGGCCCTCCTCCCTTCTGAGCCATCGAGGTGATTTTTTTTTTTTTTTTGACTGAAGCAATTGGGTTAAGTGACTTGCGCAGGTCACACAGCCAGGAACTGTCTGAGACCAGATTTGAACTCAGGTCTTCCTGACTTCAGGGCTGGTGCTCTATTCACTACACCAACAAGCTACCCGCAAGGTGATTTTAAAGTACAACTGTGACTGTGACTCCCATCAGTAAATCCAGGATCAAATATAAAGTTGTCTGGCATTCAAAGCCTTTCATAATCAGCCTCTGCTGCACATCACTTTTCCCATCTTCTTAAACTTGATATCCCTCTCTTATGGACCTGCCTTCTTGCTGCTCCATCTCCCAGCTCTGGGCATTTTCACTGGTTGTCCCCTCTGCCTGAAGTGTCCCCTTCTCATCTGTGATTCCTGGCTTCCTTCAAATCCCAGCTAAAATCCTGCTTTCTATAGGAAGCCTCTCCTTAATCCCATTGCTTTCTCACTATTGATTATCTCTGATTTATCCTGATTATTTCAAATTGCTCCTAAATACAGTTTGTACATAGTTTTTTTGCATGTGGTCTCCTCCATCAGACTAGGAACTCTCTGAACAGGATCTGTCTTTTACTTTTCTTTATTATATGCAATGCTTAGGATAGTGCTTGACATACATAGCAAGCATTTAATTTATTGACTGCCTGAAATAATCAAAAATCACATCACTCTATTAATAAATGTTGAGGGGCAGCTAGGTGGTGCAGTGGATAGAGCACCAGGACGACCTGAGTTCAAATCTGGTCTCAGACACTTAAACACTCCCTAGCTGTGTGACCCTGGGCAAGTCATTTAACCCCAACTGCCTCAGCAAAAAAAAATAAATAAATAAAAAAAATAAATGTTGAAAAAGGCTTTTGACATAATCCAATCTCCATCTTTGTTTTAAATACACAGCACACCCTATAGGAATAAATGGTTCTTTTTTGACAATATCGATCTTCAACCAAAAGCAAACATATAATGTAATAGGGAAAAGTCAGAGGCCTTTCTGGTAAAGGTAAGCATCTAGCAAGGATGTCCATCATCACTTCTACTGTTTTAACTTAGTCCTAGATATATGAGCTGTGACAATAAGAGGAGGAAAAGAAGTTGAATGTATAGCCATAGGCAGAGGAAAGAGATTTATTGCCTTGGCAGATAATTTGATTTACTAAGAAAACCCTGAAAAGCTGCAAAAGCAATCACCTCTGAAGGCTAAGCAACTCTGATCAAGACAATGGCTCACTACCTACAGATGGAGAGCCGCCACACCGGTTTTGCAGATTGCAGATCTTTTCTTTTCTCTGACTGAGGTTAAGGTGGGGTAAAGGGAGTGTAGGTTATGGTAAGCTTGAAGATTGTTGTTATTGTTGTTTGTCCTTCTTTCTGGAAGAGGCTCGTGACATCAAGAAGGGATGCCATGACATGCTGTGAATTGTATTGCCATAGGGAGGGCTGGGCAAGGTCATCTGCCTCCCTTTCCCCTCCCGAGCCATCTGGATCCAGTAAACAGATACAGATCACGAGGATGGGAGGATGGTCCTGGATACAATGGCTATGCATCGGCCTGCTTAAGCTAAGGCCTTCAACAGGTCTTAGATTGGCTGAGGCGGTACCCATTCAGTGACTAAGGCTAAGTAGTAATTGAGATAAAGAATATCCTAGTCCAAAAAAAAAAAAAAAAAAAATGGTGTGCTTGAAGAATTAGGCTTAGAAAAAGCAGGCATGTTTAAAGCTCATGTTCAGATAAAGGTGTTTCAGAGTTCGTGGAAGTAAGAAAACTCATGAATTTTGCCAAAATCAAGGGGATGCCCATCTTGTGCGGCTCAGGTGGTGCAGGAAATGTAGTAAACTCAGGAACTGGGATATTTGAGGTACCTCAAATGGCTGTTGACATCTCTTGCTGTGAGAACAGAAGGTGTGATGAAAAGGAAGTCTGTGAGCCAGGTCTTGAGATCATTGAGAAAAGAATAAGAATATTCTGGGGGTCAATCAGTAATGGCCATCAACTTTTAAGATTGTGAACCTGAAAGGAGGAGCTGCTGAGTGTGAGTGGGTAAGAGAAAGAAGGACCAGAATTGCCCAAGAGGAACAAGGACTCTCCCAATTTGGGGGCCAGGCGGCGGGAGGGAAAGCAAGGACGGTATCCAAAGGGCAGGCAGGGAAAGCTGTTACCAGGAGGGAGCTCGGCTTCAGTGAGTGCCAGAAGGCTTGAGATAAAAACAAGTCAGTGACTTCTAGGGCAGAGTGGTGCCTCTGGGAGATGGGAAGTGACACCTTGTGGGGAGGGGGCTCCATTGTGGTTATGGATGAATGCCTGCCTGCCCCTCTCCTGGACAGTCATCCCTCCTTTGTTTTTATGTCTTATGTCTGCTCTCATTCAGCCTCCTCCCTGTGTGATTGTCTTTTCCAAGGCACTGTGCAATGTCCTCTCCTCTTGTTCTTCTCTGGATGTTCTCAGCAAGTCTCCTGAGATCAGTCATTTTCTCTAGGGAAATGACTGTCAGGTTGACATGTGCAGCCCTCAGCCCTCCATAAATTCTTCCTGTTGGCTTTTGTTGATAATACGAAGTGACCCTAAGTCTTTTTTTTAAAAATTAAAACTTTTTATTTGCAAAACATATGTATGGGTAATTCTTTTTTTCCCCCCTTAGGAGAATCAATTGGGAGACATCTATTATTATTTTTTTTAATTAAAACTTTTTTATTTGCAAAACATATGTATGGGTAGTTCTTCAACATTAACCCTTACAAAGCTTTCTGTTACAAATTTCCCCCCCCCCACTCCCCACCCCTCCCCTAGATGGAAGGATATCCACTACATGTTAATTATGTTAAAATACTTGACAAGTAGAATATATGTATACATATTTCCACACTTATCATTGCTGTGCAAGAAAAATCGTATCTACAAGAAAAAAAAAATCAGAGAAAGGAAACCCAATGCAAGCAAACATCAATCGAGAGCATGAAAATGTTATGTTGTGGTCCACATTTCACATCCCTCTCTCTGGGTATATATGGCTTTCTTCACTGAACAATTGGAACTGGTTTGAAACATTTCATTGTTGAAGAGAGCCATGTCCATCAGAATTGATCGTCATATAGTACTGTTGTTGCCGTATATAATGATCTCCTGGTTCTGCTCATTTCACTCAGCATCAGTTCATGCAATTCTCCCCAGGCCTCTCTGAAATCATCCTGCTGGTCGTTTCTTACAGAAAATAATGTTCCATAACATTTATATACCATAATTTGTTCAGCCATTCTCCAATTGATGGGCATCCATTCAGTTTCCAGTTTCTAGCCACCACAGAAAGGGCTGCCACAAACATTCTTGCACATGTGGGGCCCTTTCCCTCCTCTAAGATCTCTTTGAGATATAAGCCCAGTAGAAACACTGCTGGGTCAAAAGGTATTCACAGTTTGATAACTTTTTTTTTATTATTATTAAAGCTTTTTATTTGTATAACATATGTATGGGTAGTTCCCCAACCTTGATCTTTACAAAGCTTTCCAATACAAATTTTACCCCCAGTCCCCTCCCCTCCCCTAGATGGCAGGAAGTCCACTACATGTTAATAATGTTGAAGTGCTTGAGAAGTTATGCAAGAAAAATCCTATCTACAAGAAAAAAAAAAGAATCAGAGAAAGGCAACACAATGCAAGCAAATGTCAATGGAGATCATGAAACTGTTACGTTGTGGTCCATATTTCATATCCCTCTCTCTGGGTGTATATGGCTTTCTTCAGTGAACAATTGGAACTGGTTTGAGACAATTCTTTGTTGCAGAGAGCCATGTCCATCAGAATTGATCATCATGTAATACTGTTGTTGCCGTGTATGATGATCTCCTGGTTCTGCTCGTTTCACTCAGCATCAGTTCATGCAGGTCCCTCCAGGTCTCTCTGAAATCCTCCTGTTGGTCGTTTCTTACAGAGCAATAATATTCCATAACATTCATATACCATAATTTATTCAGCCACTCTCCAATTGATGGGCATCCCTTCAGTTTCCAGTTTCTAGCCACTACAAAAAGGGCTGCCACAAACATTCTTGCACAGGTGGGTCCCTTTCCCTCCTCTAAGATCTCTTTGGGATATAGGCCCAGTAGAAACACTGCTGGCTCAAAGGGTATGCACAGTTTGACAACTTTTTGAGCATAGTTCCAAATTGCTCTCCAGAATGGCTAGATCCGTTCACAGTTGTGACAAAACATAAACCTGTATTAAAGCTTGGGTCATCCTGCATAGAAGAGTGTCAGTGATTTATATGAATTTATTTTCTTTTTTCCCCTACTTAAAAGAAATTTCCATTTTAATTTTATTTTCAATTTTGGATTCTGAACTGAGTTCCCTCTTCTCCCACCCATTGAGTAGGCAAGAAAAATAAAACCCGTTACAATTAGGTAGAGCGTCACAAAACAGTTCTTTCCTAGGTTATCACTCTTTCACTGGTTATACTGCCTTCTCTTCCATTTCTTGATCCCTGGCTAATTCAGCTCAGCTCTGTACAATATGTTGGAAACTGTTGTCCTGTCTTGGTCACCTCTTGCCAAATCAGCTATGGATTACTTTCAATTCCTGCTTTCTCCCCTCCTGTTCATGTTACTGATGCAGAGGTGGAGAAAATCAAGAATCCCCTGCCAAAATCCTTCCCACATCTGTCACTTCCTGGCTGGGCCCTCCCTGCTCTATGCCGCCCACCGCACATATTCTCCTCATTCCTAAGGCCTCCCCCACGTGCTCCCAGCAAAACACGGCCCTGCCTTGTCCTTCCCCAGAGAAATCAAAGCTGTCATTAGGGAGCTCCTTTTTTCCCCTCTTCATCTCGCGTCACTCAGGCATCTTCTCATCCTCTGCACCCTGGTTTCAGAACAAAGTGGTGACCTTTCTGTTTCACAAAGGCAGACCCTTCTGAGGTGCAGCCTCAGTTGCCCATCTGTCATCTTCCACATGGCTTGGGTCTTTGGTCTCTGGCTATCTACTGGCCCTTCCCTGGTATCCACAGACCTGCCAGTCTGTTGGTCAAGTCTGGTTTCTGCCTTCACAGCAACTCCCATCCATCCCTTCTCTCCTTGGACTCTGCTTCGTGCTCAAAGCATGGCTACTTAGTTAGTCCTCGGCCTCAAGGCTCCCCTCTCCAATCCATCCTCCTGGCTTCTCCTTCCTCAAGATTTAGCTCAAATCCTGCCTTCCACAGGAAGCCTTGCCTGGTTTCTGCCATCCTCAGGCCCTTCCCTTTGAGCTTACCTTTCACTTACATTGTGTACATCTTTATTGCACATTCCCACATTAGAATGTGAGCTTCCTGAAAAGAGAAATGATGGTTTTGCCTTTTTGTGACTTCCCAGCCCCCAGCACAGTGCCAGGCACATTATAAAAGCTTGTCGCCCAAAAGCCTCTTGCTGTCAGGCAAGTCTCTAAGACAGGGTTTCTTCATTTTTTTTATATAATAATATACCCTTTGGTCATTGGATGAAGCTTCAGGTACCTGGCCTTTCCTAGCCTCAGCCTGTAGACCCAGGCTTAGAGAATGGTGGCAAAATTGAAAAAGAGTCTCAGTAACCCAATGAGATGCCAAATATTTCATTAGAAAAAATGTTTTGAAATTGCAGGGGTAGGGGAAGCTGGGTGGCACAGTGAATAGATCAGTGGCTCTGGAGAGATGGGTACTGAGTTTAAATTTGGCTTCAGGAACTAGGTTATGTCACCCTGGGCAAGTTACTTAACCCTGATTGCCTTCAAAAGAAAGAAAGAGAAATTGCAGATGTAAATAAATGGAGCAGAGTGGATATGTAGCTAATACATCATCTTCAGCATTCATTTAAATGGTGATCTATGTTGCCAGGAGTCCACAGGAATGACTAGACGGTAGGCCCTACCTGGAGTCATCCAGTAGCATGCCAGCTCTAAGGGGACTGACCATTCTCCGAAGTTATTTTTTATATGATCTATTTTTTCTTAATAATGGCTTTTTATTTTCCAAATACATGCAAAGATAGTTTTCAGTATTCACCTTTGTAAAACCTCGTGTTCCAAATTTTTCTCCCCAAGACAGTAAGCAGTCTGATACAGGTTAAACACGTGCAATTCTTCTAAACATATTTCCACATTTATCATGCTGCACAAGAACAATCAGATCAAAAAGGAAAAAAAGAAGAGAGAAAAACCCAAGCAACCAAACAACAAAAATGGTGAAAATTCTATGTTGTGATCCACATTCAGTCTCCATAGTTTTTTTCTCCAGGTACAGAAAGCTCTCTCCATCATAAGATCATTGGAACTGGCTTGAATCATCTCATTATTGAAAAGAGACACGTCCATCATCGTATAATCTTGCTGTTGTTGTGTACAATGATCTCCTGGTTTTGCTCATTTCCCTCAGCATCAGTTCATGCAAGTCTCTCCAGACCTCTCTGAAATCGTCCTGCTGGTCGTTTCTCACAGAACAATAATATTCCATGACATTCATATACCATAATTTGTTCAGCTACTCTCCAATCGATGGGCATCCATTCAGTTTCCAGTTTCTAGCCACTACAAAAAGGGCTGCCACAAACATTCTTGTACATGTGGGTCCCTTTCCCTCCTCTAAGATCTCTTTGGGAAGACACTGCTGGATCAAAGAGTATGCACAGTTTGATAGCCTTTTGGGCATAGTTACATGACCTATTTTACCATTCAGTACTGTGGCTACATTGTACACAAGTCTCATGTTTTTCACAATGCTCCATAATGTTTCCTGACAATGATGTCAATCAACCAAAAACAATCTTTCTGTAGTCCTTAAAAGCCATACGTCACTCTTAAATAATTTATGAAGGAATTACTAATGTATCAAGCTATTAGTAGGAGTTTTCTCCTTGCTAATCTTTTATTCAAAGGGTAGGAACATTCCCACATGAAAGGGATCTTTCCCTCCTCAAATTTCTCTCAGTGCTTTGTCTGGATTCTTTCTGCACTCCTCAGTCTTCCTCATTATGATTAGCTCTATTCTTGGCCTGTCCGTGGACCTCATGGGCACAGTGGAGGTGTCTTTTCTTTATTCTTTCTGCTCCTAGCATGTATTATAATTGCTTAATAAATACTTATTAATTGGTCTTCTAGAAAACTTGATTTTGTGTTTTGGTTCTACCATTTCCATCATTTACTAGCATCGTGATCCTGAACAAATCTATTCACCTCTCTCTCTCTCTCTCTCTCTCTCTCTCTCTCTCTCTCTCTCTCTCTC